>PDHQ01000004.1:184206-238450 GCA_003339415.1 Ophiocordyceps camponoti-saundersi (nom. inval.)
TGCGGCGGGGCGGGGCGGCGGGCGGGGGGGGGGGGGGGGGGGCGGGGGGCGGGGGCGGGGGGGGGGGGGGGGGGGGGGGGGGGGGGGGGGGGGAGCGAAAGGGCCTCGATCGACTACCTTGGCTGGCAAGTTTGCAAAGTCGACAACTAGAGGAACAACTACGTCCGTAGAGGGATAGGAGGTGAATAGGGCCAAGAGAGAGAGAAGGGCCAAGAGAGAAAGAGGAGAGAAAAAGAAAGGAAGCCATCGACTCTCTACGGATAGAAAGCAAGGGTACGGATAGTCTTGGTGCATCTCGTAGCGAAAAACATAGGTGGTCCAGCCCCCCCCCCCCATCTGATAGCCCGTTCGTTTTCTTTTACCTTGTCAGCGGGAAAGGGATGAAAAAGAAAGGGTCATGTCTCTTGTCGATCAGTTGTCGTTTCCAGGCAAGAGTTTTTTTTTTGTCTCGGATTAGCACGATGGAGGAGAAAAAGCAATATTCCGCGCCGTCGGGGGGCCCTTATGACGGCATATCGCTTCTACGCGTAGGGAGGAGGGGAGGGGGAAAAAAAACAGGATGTGAGGAGGGGGGAAAGAGAAGGAAGGGGATGTGAAGTTTAGTCTTTTCTTTTCTTTTCGACTCACGGACTTTTTTATGAGGAGAGGGGAGAGGAGAGGGGAGAGGAGAGGGGAGAGAGTGAGGAGTGGATGGATGGATGGGGTGGACTGACGAGGTGGATGGAGGTGGTGATGGATGGATTCAGCTGGCCAGCCACCTCCCCCATTTTCCACCACTATTGAGGACGTGCATAGGTGCCACGTTCAGGGGGGTCCATTCGTTATCAGCGAATAGAATCCTCTTCTTTACCACCATGTACGGGACGTACGGATGAGGATGATACATGACATGTGTGTAGGTATGTATCCGTTCGTCGGCAGTAGTATTTTCCACACACACACACACACACACACACTTGTTTATACCGCTTTCCCATCTGCCGACCGGACTATTCTTTCCCCTGCTTTGCTACCAGGCCGGGGAATTTCGGGGAGTAAACGAAGCATCGCTCGCTCCTTAGTCGACTATATATCCGTAGAGACTTTCGTTCAGTAGGTACGGACGAGAGAAACCGAAACACATGCATACAGTACCTACCTATGTAATCGTAAGTGTGAGGCAGGCTTGACATGCATCCAGAATGGGGGGGGATTCCCCTGCGTAGGTACCTACATAGCTTCGATGAGGCCGTTGACAGCTCCGGAGCAGGCCATCGAGAGACAATAATCCGATCGCTGGAACCCCCTTTTTTTTCCCTCTCTCTCTTCCGCGTAAGAAACCGGTTGCACAGACGCGGCAGAGGAAGAAGAACAGGGGAAAAAGAAAAGAAAGTATTGCTGGCTGAGATGCTCAGACATGGCCTCATAGGGGACCCGTATCAAAAGATGACGTCGGCAAGGGAGGGGGGTTTGTTTTCTGTACTACAACTGACTCCTCTCTCTTTCTCTCTCTCTCGTTCTCTTTCTCTACCCGCAATTCATCTGATTCAACCCCAAAGTCCTCTTCAATGACCTCAAGATAGTGACGGATGTCAACATCAATATCCTCCTTCCGTCCTTTACCGTTACCCCCCCCCTTTGTAAAAAACGTGGTATCGATATCACCCTCCTTCATCCTCCCCTGATAAGAACAACACATACTCTCTCTCTATCCCTCTCTCTGTGTGTGTGTGTCTCTCTCTCTCTCTCCTCTCTCACACCAGTCGTAGTCGAAGTACGGATAGTCGTCGTTGATACGATTGACGCCTTCTCTCCTCTTCTACTATCATCGGCTTGTGATTTGCCCTTGCTTTTTTTCTCTTTCTCCCCTTTCTCACTACGGCAACGGTCGAGAACGACTAATCCATTACCTTGTGGCCAATGATAGCTGAAAGACCAGCACCAAAGAAAGAAAAGAAAAAAAACACCTCAGAAGACAAGTAGCTGTAGCTTTGGCTTCCATCATAAAGGCAGCCTAGTTCGTTCCAAAGGGTAAGCCTCTTTTGCCCCCCCCCCCCCATCATCACCCCCTTTTTTTGCCGTCTCCCCGCCTTCGAAACAAACAGCTATCCCACAACCTCCTTCGAAAGCAGCCAAAACCAGCTGATTCTAGCCCTTTTTTTTTTCTTCTCTTCCCCCGAACTTATAGCCATCTTCGTTTGGGTATAAGCAAAGAATCTAGGAGGAGGACATCAAACGCTACGATGCATCCCCTCTCCTCGCTAGTCCTCCCCTCCATCGCGGTCGGGTCTTCGTGTCCGAGCGATATACCGCTTTCGTGTCACAACTCGTCTGCTGTTGATGATACCTGCTGCTTCATCCCCGCCGGCCAGCTTCTACAGACGCAGTTTTGGGATGTGAATCCTTCTACGGGGCCGGCTGGTATGTCTGCCTTTTTTTTCTCTCCCCTCTTCAACATGCCTCTCTTCTTTGCTATTTCCTTCAAGCCGTCGAAGCTGAATAGATTCAACAAAAAAAGACTCGTGGACTATTCACGGATTATGGCCTGACAACTGTGACGGCTCCTATCCCGCCGCCTGCGACTCCAGCCGAGGAGACTACGACATCCGTTCCGTCCTTCGAGACGGACGGCAATCCGATACGCTGGCTTACATGGAACGTTACTGGAAGGATTACAAGGGAGACGACGACGACCTGTGGCAGCACGAGTGGGCCAAGCACGGAACCTGCGTCAGTACCCTCGACCCGTCCTGCTTCGGCGCCGAGTACCACCGAGCAGACGAGGCCATCGCCTACTTTTCCCGTACCGTCTCCTTGTTCCGCACCCTGCCGACGCACGAGTGGCTCGCGGAGGCGGACATTACGCCCTCGATGGACGATGATTACGAGCTGGATGATATCCAAGATGCACTCTCTGCTCGGCACGGCGCGCCTGTCACGCTTCGTTGTCGTGGGAATTCCCTTACGGAGGTGTGGTATCATTTCAACGTCAAGGGGTCGTTGCAGAGTGGTCGTTTCGTCGCTGCTGAGCCGGATGGATCGAAGGGATCGTGTCCTCGGTCGGTGAGGTATATTCCCAAGAGGAACTGGGCTGCTGGTGGTCATCGTTCGGACAAGTCTCAGTTGAAGTTGACTTGAGCGGGGGAACAGTTGGGGATGGATGGGTTACAATTGTATGATGGGGGTTATCCGGGACATCTCCATAGATCACAGATGATATACATACATACACACGTCCCTCATCAACGCATCAACCCCTTCGTCTCTGTATCGTCATCTGTATCACTGATCTCTCCATTGGTTCGTCATTTCACACAACTACTACTAAACATAATTAGGCGTATCAACATGTCACTCTCATCATCGTCCTTTGTGTGTAACATCATCTCCTTGGATTGTTTCACACAACTCCTAATGAATACACCTTGCCGTATCGACATGCTCCCCTCGTCATCGTCATCCGTATCACGACATCTCGAAGAACACTTCTCCCGACACGAGAAAGAGAGGGAAAAGAAAAATACCGTCAATTTCGTTTACCATCAGAATTATTCCGTTACAATCACCCGCAAAAGAATCAAAACCCAACAGTCGATCAAGTACGCAACACGGGCTGAATCTCATCCCGTACAAGACTAGAATCACTCTTCCGCAGCGGCTTCTCCGCCTCTATAGCCCGCAGCAAATGCTCCTTTCCTGCCCTCGGCTTGATCCTATACGGGAATGGGATGGGCCGACAAATCAGACCAGGCGTACCTTGGACCGGCGGCTCAATCTCCCTCCCCTTCTCGTCCACTGCTTTGCTCAGTTCGAAACAGGACAGGAGGTTAGAAATCATCAGGAAGAGGCTTTCGTCCGCAAAGTATTGGCCCGGACATTTCCGACGACCGAATCCAAAGACGGCCAAATGCGGATCCGGCTCGTCGCCCGTGATGAACCGCTCCGGGTCGAAGGCATCCGGGTTGCGGTGTGCCTCCGGGTCGTGTGTGAGCCACCAGACTGAAGGTATGATGAACGAACCCTTCGGTATCACGTAGTCTCGGTACATGATGTCCTCGGTAGCCCTGTGCACGTTCCCCAAGGGGGCCACAGGCATCCAACGGAGGGCTTCCTTGACGATGGCGTCTACATACGGAAGGTTAGGCCGATCGTCGAGACGGGGAATCCTATCGAGACCAATCACGCCATCAATCTCTTCCTGCGCCCTCCGCTGTACGTCCGGATAAAGAGTCATGGCCAAGGTGAAGCTCGCCATGCTAGACGCCGTCGTGTCGGCACCCCCGAGGAAGAGGATCCCTGCCGAGTACTTGATGGCTTTTTCCTCTCGGTCCGCCTCTTTCTTTGCCTTTCTCTTCTCGCTGCCTAGTTCCTCCACCAGCTTGGAGACGTAGCAAGGTCTGCCGTCGGGCCCCTTGGACTGCCTCCGCGCAAACGAATAGGGTATGTCCGCCACCGCACGGTTGACTTGTCTGCAGCGCCTGGCGAACTTCTTGAATCCCATCCCCGGCAACCGGCTCGGCAGGTACTGAATCCAAGGCACGATGTCGACCAGCCACTTCATTGCGACAAAGACGTTGAGGAAGTTGGTCATCATGACGTGGATCAGCTGGACCAGGCAGTCGTCTTGGTCTTGGTCGACGGTGTAGCCGTAAATCACCTTTAGGATGATGGCACCCGTCACGCTTTATTCCATCCTCATAGGGTCAGCAAAACATAAACTCAACTCAACCCAAAATAGGGGGGAGGAACCCTACCCCTTGAAGAGCTCAATCAACCTGCCCGGCTCCCGCCAAATTCTCAACATGAAGATCTTGACCTCTTCCTCCATAATATCATGAAATCTCGCCACCGCAGATTTCGTCCCCAGGTGCTGATGTATCATTCGACGTTGCAGCTTGCAGTCATCGTCAAACTGCATAGTAGCAATGAAGCCGTTGAAGCCGCAAAGCCGGTCACCGAACTCCAGGTACGGTCTTCCCGAGCTCTTCTTCGTCGTCCTCTCCAGAATTTCGTAGGCCGCCTGTCTGTCGTGGATGAAGACGATCGTCTGGCCCAGGGTGGTGATGGAGCTGACGGGGCCGAACTTCTTCATCCGCTCCATCCAGTACGAGAATTCGGGTTTCCCTTTCGGAGGACGGTCCCTGATGTTGCCCAGTATCGGAAGCCCCTTCGGCCCCGGCGGGAACTTCTTCCTTCTGTTTCTCTGAACGTGATCATGATACACTACCAGGCATAGCAGGAAGACGAAAAGACCCGGCAGAACAACCTTGTTCGTCATTGTCTTTTCCTTTTACCTTGCTGGTTTTTTCGAGACGACACTTGATGTATATGTTCCTTTGGTTTTGTTGAGAGCTGAGAGCTTTGCCGAGATTGACTCACGAGCCTCCTCCCTCTCAACTACAGTCGTTCGACAGGTCATTATATAGGTAGGTAGAGTATAACTATAGTCTATTGCCGTTCGATATTCTTAAAAATACTAATCACGGCATCCCAATGATATCATCTTGTAACCTGTATGATTTCCCCCATCACAGCCTTAACCCTGCATGCAATCTGCTTCCCTCTCAACCACTTCGTCCCACTCCTCTTCCCGCAGACAAGCCATGTGTTTCTCCTCATACAGGAGACAACTACGACGCTGACATCCAGGCTGTTTATTAATCCCGCTTCTCTCTTGACATCGTCGATTATGTTGATATCGTCGATGTTCTTCGCTGCGTCACCTCCGCCTTCGTCGTCATCCCTCCCTCCATACCAACAGCCGCGATATGCCAAAGCCACCTTCAAGCCGTATCACAACTTTCATCCATACTACGGAGTGTACACAGGTTTTCACCCACGGCCGTTCGAGGCTTGCCACGCACTTCATCTACCTTCGACTCGACGCTCTTTCATCTATCTTGCTGATATTACAGTACGAGACCCTTTAACTGAGACGACCGCTATTCGTAGCCGTGCCATGCCCTGTCCTTGTTCGAACGCCTGTGGAGTTGCTTCTCCATCCTTCTCCCCCATCCTTCCAAACACACATTCCCTCCCTCTCCCTCTTTCATACCTTGCCCATCTAGGGACCCTATACCGACAAAGAAAAACAAGAATGGCCTGCCACTGGCCGAGGGTATCTCCAATCTCAAAACATATGAAACTCCCCAGCTGATGCGTCACCAGTAGTGTTGGTTTTCCGATGGATAAACCAAGGGAATGATGTTGGAAAGAGTGTGGTTCTGCCCTTCGGCCGTTCTAGAACAGTTGAACGGGAGGAGCCGGAAAAAGGAAAAAAAAAAAAGAGCAAACAGTCGTCAAGATCGATCGGGCATCGAGGCGTGTCGACGACGCCGCTGATATTCTGGCTTCACGGTTTCTTACTCCTGCAAGCCTTCATGCAGCGCGTCTTGGTCCACCACCTCAGCCGTCACTTTCGCCGGCGCGCCCTTGCGTTTCTGAGCCGCCCAGTAATGTTGAAAACCCGGAATCGCGCCAGGCTGGTTGATCCCCGGAACACGCCCGGCGTCTTTATCTTTGTCCTTGTCCTTGTCCGGCGCCTTGGATAGATTCAAGGGAGATGAGGGGCGCGATCCGCCGCTCGCCCATGGCCGCCATCCAACTAGGCGCCCAAACGGACCAGCGCCACCCACAGACGCCGGTGACGAGCCGGGGGAGGGGCGTTGAGGGCTCGATATCGATCGCGGCGAGTGGAATCCGGCGAAGTGATCTCGCAGCGCGACGTCGCTTCGTTTGCCCGACGCGTGAGACAGAGTCGGCCGCGCGGTGACGCCCGTGACCACGGCGTCGGCGCCACCCAGCCGTCGCAGTGTCATCTGACTGGGTCGTGAGCGGAGTGTGTGGATCTCCAATCCGCCGGCGAGCGACATGATGGATTCGTGAGATGGCGCGCGCAGGAGCCTGACGCACGTCGTGGCGTCGGTCTTCGGATCCTCCGATCCATCGACGATCTGGTCCCCGATGCATGTGGCTCTCTCCGCCACCGACTCAGCATCCTTCCCATGCTTCTGCGGCAGGGTCGCGTCCTCCTCGTCCTCGTCCTCCTCGTGGATCGTGTGCTCGGGAAACGCGTGACGGGCCGACTGCTTGGCACAGGGTGTGACGGGTCCGGTTTCCATGAGTGACACAGACATTGACTGAAAGCTCCGTGACGAGCCTCCAGAGGATCTTTTGCTCTGCATCGTTCCCCAAGTCGGCGACATGGGATCGAAGCTTGTCGCCGGTGACGCCACTCCATCCGCGTCGACAACGGCCGGGTCGAACAAGACGCTGGCCCGTTTGGAAGGGGGCGAGTTGGGCGCCGACGACGAAAAGTCGGATACCATGCTGGACATGCCACCCCAGCTGTGACGCGGCCTCGGGGCGACCAGGGCCGTGTCGCCGACGGTGGCAGACAGCAGGGCTGGGGCGGCCGGGGAAGATACGGGGGCCCAGTGGGCACTCGGTTTGGGCGACAAGGTCGCTGGGGGCGTGCAGGCGGTAGGGAGAAAGCCTTGGCGCCGCTTCCTGGGCTTCCTCGCGTCTTGCTTCCGGGGGCTGCGGATGGCGTGATAATGGTGATGTATGTGCAGCTCCTGCGATAGGCTAGCGATGTCGTGCGCAGTCTCGAGCTCGTCCTTGAGCGTGAGTGTCGGACCACCATCGTCCTGGCATATGGGTTGATGGTGCATTATTTGATCACGCAGCAGCTGGATCTCGTCGTTTGAACTCATGAGCATCTCTCTGAGCTCGGCCATTGCCAACTGCAGGTTGGCGTTGTCCTCGAGTAGGTCGCGGACGAAATGACCGACAATCTTGTTGTTACTCTTTTGCTCCTGTAGGGTCTTGGTGGCAGCGGCACCCTTGATGCGACCGGCTGCGGTATCCAGTTGCCGGTCAATCTCGCGCTGGCGCTCCATTCTGCCAACCACCTCGGCATGGCGTTGACTCTCCTGACGAGCCTCTTCCTCCATGCGCTCCAGCTGGTCCTGCATGTCAGAAATCCCGCGCTGCGCCTCCTTGAAGCGCTGCGCGTGAGTCCGGGCATCGTCCTTGGTGGATCGAAGCTCGAGGTGAAGCTTGGCCTGTTCCTCCTCCAATACGGCGATGTGGCGCTCGGCGTCGGCGGCTCTTGCGGCGGCAGCCTCGAGACGGCGAACGGCTTGCTGGGAAGAAAGCAGGCTGGCCTCGAGAACCTTGATTTTGAGGTCGGAGTCGGAGATGGTGCTGTTGAGGGCTTCGAGTTGATCCAGTAAGTTGCGATTCTCCTCAATCTTGTCGGCGTTGACAGCCTCGAGACCTTGCTTGTCACGCTCCAGCTTCTCGATACGGTCCGTCAACTCGAGACGGTCGCGCTCGGCATCTGCCATGTATGCCTCATGTCTGGCGAGCAGGGCCTGTGAAAACGAAAAGTCAATTGAATGGCGCGGAGACGGGGAGCGGGTTCGCAAAAAATG
Source organism: Ophiocordyceps camponoti-saundersi (nom. inval.) (assembly GCA_003339415.1). Classification (NCBI taxonomy): domain Eukaryota; kingdom Fungi; phylum Ascomycota; class Sordariomycetes; order Hypocreales; family Ophiocordycipitaceae; genus Ophiocordyceps; species Ophiocordyceps camponoti-saundersi. The sequence goes on from PDHQ01000004.1 coordinate 192,624, forward strand.
CACTGGCATGCAAGGGCCTGAGAGGCTGAGACGACAGTGGAGAAGAGATGCAGCCGCAATCGGAGGAATGGGAACGACGTCGAGTGACACATGGATGAAGCAAAAGCACATCCTGAACGAGGCTTCACGTACCTGACCGAGCTGAGCAGCTGTATGGACGTCCTTTTCGACGGTCTCGAGGATGGAGCAATTCTTCTTGAGGAAGACGCAGTCGATGCGGCCACAGCAGCAGTAGAGGGTAGACGTGACAGATTCGGAACGACCCTGCCACAAGCTCGGTCTCGAAGGAGGACACTGGGCCATTGTGACGGTCGCGAAGTCGCTCGAAGCCGGATATCGAGGTCGAAGATGGTGGTGGTGGTGGTGGTGGTGGTGGTGGAACGGAGGGGGGACGAGGACGCGACCGAGAACTTCATGGTCCAGGGGTCCGGGGGGACGACGCGCCGATACTAAGCAGGGAGAGGGGCGGGAGAGAGGTGGACAATCCGTGGTGGAGATGAAATTAATGCGCTGCTTGCTTGATGATGAAGGTGAGGCTCAAGAGAGCGGGAACCACCATTTTCGCGAGTGCAGAGGCGAGAAAGGATGCTTTTCGTAGGAGTTTCCAGGTGCGAAAGTAGGCGGTTCTTTTTGTCAAGAGACCATCAAACGACGGACATTTACCTAGGTAGATAGATGGTTAGGATAGCAGAAGAGTAGTAGGTAGGTAGGCAAGGGATGGTGAGTCGAACAAGAGGAGAGGGTGGACTTTGGGGGGGGGAGGGAGCTGTTTTGAGGTTTTCGTCGATGACACTAACAATGTTTGTCGTGGAGTTCGGCTCTTGGGGAGGAGGGTGGGGGGCGGGAAGTACCTGGCAGCGGGAGCCAAAGTACCGATACCCGCCAACCTCGCTTGCGTGCCTGGACCTGACCGCGTCATTTGGTCTAGGCGCGCGCCACGACTACGGCAGTGGGACGAGGCAGTGGGATGAACAGTGACAATCCAGGTACCTACCGCGTGCTGGGTCGGTGTCGTTTATTGTTGCTTCTTTTCAGAGAAGAGAAGGAAGAATTCTAGTAGCACGTCAAAAAGGCACGGGGAAGAAACAAGAGATATACATACACAAACACGGCGTCGTTGAAGAGCACGTACATGACGGAAAGCAGGCGAATACCTCCCGTAGATAGACACCTACGTCCCGTCTTGTAATTACCTACCTATCCACTGTTCGTGTGTGCATACATACATTGCTGCCGAGAAAAAATAAGGCTCTGAAGAGACACGCGGAAAAGGAGGTAGTTGGTAGGTAGACGCCAAAACAAGGATGGATCAGAGACACGCAAACAGTGCGCGTCTCTTTCTTTCGAAAGAATTCTCTTTGGTACGAATCCATTCATACCCGAGGTCTGGTTCAAGCATTGCTCTCTCATGTTCCAGTGACACTGCGATGACACCTACCAGAGGTTTACTTACTACGCCTCCCTCCGCCTGCGACCTTGTCTGCGACACAGAGGCAAGCAAGCAGTCGCCTGATGCCCACGCAAGCTGACACGTCATGAGAGCAGAAGACTTTGTTGCACAATGGATCAGAGTCTGGGAGTTAACCTTAAAATACCTTGAAGCCGACGCAAGCCCTGTCATACCTATCTTTGCATCATACTACCTACCCACCTACCTACTACCCATGAAAGGAAGTAGGCAGAATGAGATGCTGATGATGGCCTGTTGCAAATTCGAGTTGTGCAATGCGGCTCGACGTAGTTGAGTCTAGGGTAGCCACACAGACAGCACATGCTCCACCCCCGCGGTTCTTCCGCTTCCCCAACAGGAAGCATCAGCCAGTCAGCGTCCTCGAGTTGTCATCGCCCCGGACCTCCGTTGCGGTTTAAACATCAAGTCTATGCCGTCATCATCGTTAGGATATGAGATAGGCAAGGGGGGAAAAGGAAAGAAAGCAATTCACCTCAACCGTCTTGTGCCTTGTAACTATCCGTATAGCCTCCCTGTGACCCTGACCCTGTCAAGTCCAGTTCGGCCGACGAAGCAGCCCGCGTCATATACCCTCCTCCTCCTCCGCAGCATCCGCCTCCGCCTCCGCCCTCTTATATTCTCCCCTGTATCCGTACCCCTCTTTGTACTACTCCTCTCCCGTACATTCACATGTTGGCCCGCTGTGTCCGAACCTTCTGGTTTTCATTACGATCAGTCCGCCCTTTCTCAACAAGCCATCTAGTTATGGAGAAGGAATATAAGCTCAAGGACGTCTCGTCCCTTTCCCTCGCACCGGGCATGAAGCGCGAGGTGGAGGTCGAGGGCATCAAGGATGGCAAGATCCTGCTCCTCAACTCCGCCGGCAAAGTTCACGCCGTCGGAGCGCGGTGCACCCATTACGGAGCTCCGCTTGCCAAGGGCGTCCTGACTGCTTCGGGTCGCCTCACGTGTCCTTGGCACGGAGGTAAGCTTCTTCGTCGATAGGGTTCAAGCTCTTCTGACTTTTCTTTTGCTGTCCCGTAGCTTGCTTCAATGCCTCGACGGGCGACATCGAAGATGCCCCGGGCCTCGACGCGCTTCCCGTCTTCGCCGTCTCGGAGCGGGACGGCGCCGTCTACATCACCGGTGACGAGTCGGCCATCGTCAGCTCCCGCCGCAACCCCATTCTAGGATGCGCCGCTGCCACTTCAGCAGGAGTGACGGCGGACCGCGTCGTCGTCGTGGGCGGCGGCTCTGGCGCCATGGGCCTCGTACAGGGCCTCCGCGAGAGGGGCTACACTGGCTCCGTCACTGTCATATCCAAAGAACACTACCTGCCCATCGACAGGCCAAAGCTCAGCAAGGCCCTCATAACCGACCCGGCCAAGCTGGCTCTGCGTGACAGGACCTGGTTCGAGATGGCGTCCATCGACTGGGTCGAAGGTGAAGTTAGTGGAGTCGACTTCGCAGCGCGCTCAGTCTCGACCAAGGACGGTAGCGTCTTCCCCTACGACAAGCTCGTCCTCGCCACCGGAGGTGCGCCGAGAACGCTCCCGTTGCAAGGCTTCAAGGTTCTCGGAAACATCTTCACGCTCCGGACGGTACCGGATGCCAAGGCCATAGTCGACGCCATCGGCGAAAAGGGCAAGAAGATTGTCATCATCGGCTCGTCCTTTATCGGCATGGAGGCGGCCATTGCGACCTGCAAAGACAATACGGTGACGGTCGTCGATATGGCCAAGACACCCCTGGAGCGTGTCCTCGGCGAGCAAGTCGGTGACGGTATTCGTAAGATTGCCGAGTCCAAGGGCGTCAAGTTCTACCTGGGCGCGGGCATCGACAAGGCCGAACCATCTGCCTCGGACCCCTCCAAAGTGGGTGCCATCTGTCTCAAGGACGGAACAAAGCTGGAAGCCGACCTGGTAATCCTCGGTGTCGGCGTCGCCCCTGCAACCGAATTTCTGCGGGACAACAGCGTCCTGCGTTTGGAGCAAGACGGCTCCATTAAGACGGACGATAACTTTGAGGTGGTCGGACTTAAAGACGTCTACGCCCTCGGTGACATTGCCACGCATCCGTACCACGGACCGGGCGGCGACGGCAAGCCTGTCCGCATCGAGCACTGGAACGTGGCTCAGAACTCGGGACGCAGGGCGGCGGCGCACATCGCCCAGCGGCCCGATGGTCACGGACACTCGATACCCGTCTTCTGGTCTGCCCTTGGCGCGCAGCTGCGGTACTGCGGCAACCCAGCCAACGGATGGGACGACCTCGTGCTCAGCGGCGACGTCCCCGAGGCCAAGTTCGTCGCCTACTATGCCAAGGGCGAGACGGTGGTGGCCATGGCGAGCATGGGCATGGATCCGGCTATGGCGCAGAGCTTAGAGTTGATGACCCTTGGCAAGATGCTGACCAAGAGCCAGCTCAAGGGGGGGCTAAACATCATGGACGTGGGCGTGCCGGGGTGAAGATGTGAACGTAGAGTGCTGCAGACATTTAAATGCTCCGCCGGTATTCGTAGAGGCTAGAGGTATAGGGGATATCTACCTTACGAGAATGACGATATATGACATGGCAATTTGTCGGTTGCCGGCTGATGAATGTAGGAGAGTACCTAGGTAGGTAGTTGGCATCGCAAGCTCAAGTGATGTCAGAGACGGCAAAAGGATCGGCGTGCAAGTACCATCTACTGCCGAGGTGTTCCCGATCCGCACCTATCCGCCGCATGAATCGCCGGCTCCTCTTCGGTACCGAGTACTCACTTCGGTCATCAACCCGTCCTCTGCTCGGCGACGCCTACCACTGTCCTTCCTTCACTTCTCTCGCCTTCCCAACTGTCGGCAACCTCATTCGACCAAGTCTTCGTCATCGAGAGACAATGACATGCCCTCACCTGGATTCGCTCGCCTCAGGTACGACGACGATGCCCTTGGGCTTTCTGTCAATGGGCCCAAGCTTACGCGGCCTCCAGAGCTCTCGCCGCCAAACGCCAGCCAGTCGGTCTATCGTGAAGACTGCACCCAGTGCTTCGATTCCATCGTGCGTCAGCCAGCAACTTGCCCTCTTCGATTGGCGATGACTGACATGGTCTTCAGGACGAGCCGAGCGGTCTCGACGTCTGTCTCCAATGCTTCAACGGAGCCTGCGCGGGCCCCAGGCCGCACAACGGCCTGCACGCCAGCCTCTGGAAACACCCTTTGGCTCTCAACATCCGCCGCACGCGCAAACCTGTCGTCCGAGATGAGCCCCCCGCCAAAATGTCGAAGCTGGCCATCGCGGCTGAATCTGAGGAGGATCGATACAATACGGATCTGTCCGCAAAGTGCCTCGACTGCAAAGTTCCGCTCGACGTGACCGACCCGCGGCTCGCTCCGGTCGTCGACGGCATCATCAAGGCCAACACTTTTGCGAGGAAAGAGGAGGTCAAGGCCTGGGAGCAGGAACTGACAAGCTGCGAGCACATCCTGCTACTGCAGCAGCACGAAGCGCGCAACATTCAGCAGGGCGACCTCGGCCACTGCTTTGCCTGCGACTTGCGTGAGAACCTATGGCTATGTCTCGAATGTGGCAACCTCGGCTGCGGTCGCAAGCAGATGGGTGGCGTCGACGGTAACTCACATGCCCTCGCTCACGCCACGGAGTCGACCCACGGCGTTGCCGTCAAGCTCGGCTCCATCACCCCGGAGGGCACTGCCGACGTCTATTGCTACAAGTGTGACGACGAGCGTCTTGACGACCAGCTTGGCCCCCACCTCGCTCACTGGGGCATCATGCTGGCCGACCGCCGCAAGACGGAGATGAGCCTGACGGAGATGCAAATCGAGCAGAACCTCAAGTGGGACTTTAGCATGACTACTGACGACGGCAAGATCCTGAAGCCCCTCTTCGGCCCGGGCCTCACCGGTCTGAAAAACCTGGGCAACAGCTGCTACCTGGCCAGCATCTTGCAGTGCCTCTTTGACCTGCCTTCCTTCGGAGAGCGCTACTATAGGCCTACCGACCCCCCGCCGCAGGTCCAGGATCCCGCTGCCGACTTGGAGACGCAGCTGCGAAAAGTTGCCGACGGCCTCTTGTCGGGACGATATGCCAAGCCGGACGACGACGAAACCGACGTCAGCCATCAGAGGGGCCTGGCGCCGGCCATGCTGAAGCATCTCATCGGCAGAGGTCATGCCGAGTTCTCGACGATGCGGCAGCAAGACGCCTTCGAGCTGTTCCAGCACCTCGTCAAGCTCATTACGAGATGGCCGCACGGCCCCGGCCTCGACGACCCCACGAAGCCCTTCCGCTTCCTCCTCGAGCAGAGGCTGCAGTGCCTGGCATGCGGCAAGGTGCGGTACAAAGCGCACGAGCAGGACGGCATCTTCATCGACGTGCCTATCGAGAAGCTGCCCCGAGCGGAGGGTGACGAGGGTGACCGGTACAAGCCCGTGACCCTGAAGCAGTGCCTCGACAACCTAACCAAGGTAGAGAAGGTGGAGTTGGCCTGCTCCGGCTGTCGCGGCACCGAAGGCTTCATCAAGCAGTCGCTCTTCAAGACATTTCCCCAGGTTCTCGTCGTTAATGCCAACAAGATGTCCGTGATTAACTGGGTGCCTGTCAAGGTGGACGTCCCCATACTCGTGCCGGACGAGCCTTTCTTGCTCGATGACTACCTGTCCAAGGGCCTGCAGGCGTCGGAAGAGCCTTTGCCAGACGAGCCCGAGGCTGCGGCGCCGGCCTTTGTGCCAGAGGCGGCCGCGCTCAGCCAGCTGGAGGAGATGGGATTCCCGCGCAACCGCTGCGAGAAGGCGCTACATGCGACGGGAAACTCGGACGCCAACGTCGCCATGGAGTGGCTCTTTGCCCATATGGAAGACGCCGACATCGACGCGCCGCTCGATCTAGGGGGCGGCGCCTCTGCCGCGGCGGATCCGGCCAAGATCGAGATGCTGGGCGCCATGGGCTTCGACGCCCCGCGTGCGGGCAAGGCCCTCAAGGAGACGGGCGGCGATGTAGAGCGCGCGGTCGAATGGCTCTTTAATCACCCGGGCGACGTGGCCGAGGACGAGGCGACGCCGGCGGCGGCTGGGGAGCCGGCGGGAAGTGCGTCGCTGCCCGCCAGCTTCCAGTTGCGGTCCCTTGTCTGTCACAAGGGGACCAGCATTCATGCCGGGTAAGTATCTTTACTCCTTGCCCTCCTTGTAGTCGGGGAAGATCAACTCGTACTGATATTTGCAGGCATTACGTGGCGTTTGTGCGGAAGCAGCTCGAGGGAGAGGGCGCCAAGTGGGTGCTGTTCAACGACGAAAAGGTTGTCGAAGCACATGACGTGGAAGAAATGCGCAAGTTTGCGTATGTGTACTTTTTCGAGCGCAAATGAGCTTTTGGCATAGGGCTTACCCGTTGGGTCTCCTTGAGATGTTTGCTAAAAGGAGTCGATGACTTGGTTGATCGGATTCATGACTACAGACGATCGTAAAGGATAGAGGTATATATCAAGATGAGCGCGGTAGTAGCATAGATTCCGGACGAGAATTATCAATGATGCATCTACAGACACGCGGCGTCAGGACGGACGTGCTTATTCGCCGATGGATGGGCGGTGCCGGCAGGTCGTCGGCGTAGAGCGTATGACGGAGCATCGCGGGCGGGATTGGCGAAAGGAGAAGCGTCGCGCTCAGTCCTCAGCTTGTAGGCCTCTTGGAAGCGAGAAGAGGTGATGCAGTTCAGTCGCCCAGGCGATAGCTGACCAGGGTGTCGACGCGGTGATTTGCGGTGCTGAAGCCACGAAGCTGCACGTGCTCGCCGTTTGCGATCTCTTTGGGGTCGGAGTCGCCCCATTCGACGGGAACATCGCTGTCGGCGTCTGCGTAGACGAGGACGTTGAAGGTGCAGTCGCCGCTGAGTTGGGGCAGAAAGGTGACGGAGGCGGTGATTTGACGGAAGAGAGCGGCGATGTCGGCTTGGATATCGGCTTCGGATCGTTCTGGGGGGACTTTGGCCGGCGCGCTATCGTCTTCCTGGTTTGAAGAGACCGCCTTGGAAGATTTCGGGGGCGGACGGTTGGAGATTTGGACCTGGTTTTGATGAGCTGTTGAGGTCTGCATAGGGGGAGGACAGGAACGTACGTCGAATTGCCATCGCTCGACGTGCTCGCCTGTGTCTTTGTCGGTGATGACGATGACGAGCTTGGATATCTTGCCGCCTATCATCCATTTGTCGAGTTGGGACATGATTTTCTTGATGTAGGCCTTGACCTGATCATCTGCCGAGACTTTTTTTCGTTGGAGCAGTATGTCAGCACGTTTCCTTTTTTGTTCTCTTTTCCTTGAAGGCAGCTATGGAAAAGGTATGACGAACCGAGCATGTTGAGGCCATATTTCTTGACGCTGTGATGACGAGTTAGAATGATGATGAAGGGCTAGGAATTGAGTGACAACGGGGCCGTTGCCAGAGAGGAGAGGGGGAGTAAAGGTAACGAACGCGGTAAAGTCTTCGGCAGGATAAACGCCACGCTGGAATCTATGTATGTACGTATGTATATTAGATAAGTGTTGAGAGATGTTGCGAAAGGGCTTTCGCGTTGAAAGACGAAGCGCGGTGAAGAAGATGTTTGTAGGTAGGTATGTAGGGGAAGAGAGGGAGACGCACAGGATGGAATGGATGGAATATTGAAACTGTTGATCATTTGAAAGTTAGCTTTGATGAGACATGCTCGCGCGAACTTCTTCTCATGGAGGGAAAGAGGGAGGGAAAAGGGGGAAAAGCGCTTTTGCTCACGAACTCGGCTACCAGCCTCGCGCTGCCTTTGAGTGATAGCTTGTGGACTTTGGATTTTTCTTTTGAGGAGGAGGAGGAGGAGGAGGGTTGTGCTGCTTTTGACGACATGGTTGAGATGTCGTGTCTGCGTCGCGGGAGGGGGATTAGATGGATGGACGTTGAGTTGGAATGGAAAGTGAGGCGACGAAAATAAAGGTGGTGATGATCAAGGAGCCCCGCGGCGCGAAGATGACGCGTGGGTTGAGGGGTGTAGGGTAGTCTTAGGATTTTTAGAGAGGGGGGGGCTACCTCTCCGGAGACTGATACCATGCCCTAACGTCTTGGTGCGAGGGGAGGGAAGGGGAGATAAAATGAACGGAAGAAGACTTTTCGTAGAGATGACAAAAGATTGTTAGTAAGGCTTATATTGATGAAGGGTTGCATATATAGGTAAATAGGTTGTTGTATATAGATATGCTCTCTTGGGGAGAGATGTCGCTAAAGACAACTGACTACGCGCCCACATCTTCTTGTTCCCATCCATCTCTCTCTCTCTCTCCCCCTCTCAGAGAGTATACCCATCACAGCCGAGAGAAAAACAGGTACAGATGAAGCCGTACAGAAAAATAGAGCGAGACTTGCAATCTCACTCAGCATGCCGAAGCCGCAGCGCCTCCGCCGCCATCCTGTCCGCCTCCACCACCACCGCCGCCGCCGCCGCCGCCGTCATATCCGCCCCCTCCACCACCACCACCGTCGCCCCCGCCCCCATCACCTCCGCCCCCATCACCTCCATCTTGTCCGCCGTCATTCCCATCATTCCCATCCATCGTCATGTTCATAGCCCCCAGATTCTGCATAATCGACAACTGCGTCTGCCTCTCTACCATGCCCTGCAGCACGAATATGGCGCTCTCAACCTTCCGCCTCTCTTCCTCATCGAGATACTCCTTTCCAGCTTGCAGATGCTTAATCTTCGTCGCGGCCATGACCGTCTCATCTTTTAGCGGCGAGTACTTGTAGTCTCCGACCGAGTCGGTGCGGAACCATTCCCAGTCTGGAGCTTTCGTCGTGACGATCTTGTCGGCGAGACGCTGGAGGAAGTCTTGGCAGTTGTTGGAGAAGATGGAGTATTTCCCAAACGTCGTCGACAGGCGATTGCACTCTTCGTCTATCTCCCTCCGCGATAGGTTCGTCCATCCTATCATGCTGTACAGATACTGACCGAGTTGAGGAGAGTAGGCGGAAGTGATGGACTTTTTATAAGCTTCGAGGTTGAAATCCGTCTCTTCGATTTTTGCGCCGTAGAGCTTCTTCTTCTTATCTTTGGCGTCGAACCCGTTCTGTCGTAGCTCGTACTTGTGACCTTGTGTATGCAGCACCCAGTGTCGAAACTGACCGTGATCGATGGAAAGCGAGAGAAAGACCGGTTCGCCGAACTCGCTGCTCGATTCCCTTTCCAGTCTCGCGGCGACGATCTTCTCCAATGCCGACTTATAATACGTCTTCAGCTCGCGTTTCTTTATGTCAATCATTTCGCTCTTCTTCTTTCGTCGTTGCGAAATTCGCCTGCAAGCTACACCGGTGGAGACGAGTCCGACGATGACTCCCAAGATGCTTATCATCAGCTTGATCCCTGAGAGGTCATTTGAAGTTGTCGCCATGTTTGAATTTGATGTGCCCGTAGTGTTCTGATGGTATGTGAGCTCCGGTATCGACAAGGTATGAAGAGGTTGAGCCTTGACGCAGTCTTCTCATGTCTGAGTATTTGATATTCGACGCAGGCATAAGAGAAAAACTGTGTGTCATAATCCCAGCAGTCAGCCGCCAGACTCATCTTATATAAATAAACATGTAAGGCGATCAGCCTTGGCAGTAAGCTGGTGACGTTTCTTTCGCTGCCCGAAACTGATGAACAATTCCCTATTTAGACCGGGGTTGGGGGCTGGATGAAAGCCTCTCACACAGCCCTTGTGACACCATTGGCAAAACCAGATGCGGTTTCCTCTGGACTAGGAACAGCTGCTTCGGTTCTGATGGTCTTCTTTTCAGACTGCAAAACATGAGTTTATACGTGAACTGTCAAGGCGATTAGGGACATTGCCTCAGTCACGAGATAGGGGAATACTGCTTCGGCTACAAGTCGATCGCTTCGCGACAGTTGCTAGGTTCGGCATCTGCACAGTCTAGTAGTGGCTTCGGTAAAGCTGCAATTCGGTTACACACGTTGGCCTTGGGGGTGTCAAAGTTGGGGGCTTGTAGATCGCATAGGCGTTACCTGGACAGGCGTGGATAGGATTACTCTGAGAGGATCGTCCAAGGGCGGAGGTTGAAATAAGAAACATGATTCTCAGCATTCTTAGGGTATATATAAGTTATATCCTATATCCCCTTATGTGACCTCATATGTCTTATATTCGGAGATATATATATATATATCCGTCTATCCATCCACATAACATGATACATCGTTACGCTTGCATAGCTGCCGCCCTCTTTTCGTATATCCTTTGTCCGCCCCCTTTACCCCACACAATCATCACTCGGCAAGCCCATGTTTGTATGCATGTTAGTAGGCATTCTGCATGCCTGCAGCTTATAGTCTGAAACGCATCTGTCAAATAGACGAAAGTCATGCATACATATGTACATCATCATACCTACACGTATGCATGTAACGCTCACGGCTATAGTTCCAATAGGTCGTCCATCATCACGTACATACATACAGTACATTTTCTCATAGAGTTGATCCTCAGATTTCCTCATACAAGTAGGGTTAGTAGGGTTAGTATTCACCTTTTGAGCCCATGTCCACTCCCTGAAATCGTCTGCTGACAACCGAAACGTCGTCGTCCCTAATTATTGAGTTGGCTGAGGCGCCGGATACTGTCCCAACTGCACTTGGCTCCCATGAACCGTCTCGGAGCTGATCTTCGTCTCGATGACCCGTGTGATTCCAAAGCCACCACGGTCTCTGCCCCAGCTCGAAGCCGTCTCGTCGTCAAGCTCGTGCCCGTCCCAAGTCTGCCCCCCAGTCGCAACACCCTTGCTCGTGCCACCGCGTGAGGGATACAGCGACCGTAGCCTTTGCGAGACGTTGGCGCCCACCATGTTGAGCGCGGGCCGCAGACCGGGCAAGGAAGCTCCGATCAGCGCCACGGTCGGCTCGACGTGTGAAGGGAGCCAGAACGTGAGGCCGTTGTGCGATAGCTGAGCGGGAACGAAGTAGACGAGTTGGTAGCGGGCGACTGCCATGATGCTGATTAGTTTCCGGACTTTGATCGAGGACTTCAAGGCCAGAGACGTACAGTAGGGATCGAATTCGGAATAGCCATTCATATCGCTTACGAAGATTCCGAGCTTGACGGCGGTGACGATGCTCGCTCTGTCAGGAGAGTGTAAGTGTTGATCGATATCATCTAGAGTGTTTTATACATGTTACTCACCCAGCTCCGAGCACAAACATGACGACAACACCAACTTTCTTGGTGCGGCGCATCTGAAGCTTCCTCGCCGGCTCGAGGGGAAGAATCAAGAGGACGAGATCGAAAACCATGCTGGTGCTGTAAAGGGCGACTTGGCTGTAGTAAAAGTACCAGTCGTTGCAGTGAACCCGTCTTTCGAACGGGTTCCACGCGCTGTCGAACGGGTCGCAGGCCAAGGCTGGTAGGATGGAATAGACGATGACATAGATGCCCTGGAGAGCCAGCAGTACGTGGATGGTGATCCTCAGCCAGGAGATGGCCTGGGCAAAGATGCGGTGGTAGAAGAGCAAGATGGCGATTCGGATTGCGGCCGTCATGGTTGTGTACATCCATGAAGAGGCCACAAAGCCCTGAAAGTACGTTGGCTCAGATTGAGCTGTAAGAGATTTTTTAAGGCCCTCGACTTACCTTGAACCAGATGGCGTATTCATCCATGGTTATCTCCCATAGAGGCTTGCCAACGCCCCCGGCGAGGTTCACGTAGACGGTAAGAACAGACCAACCAAGGTAGAGAATCTGAACAGGTGTCAACATCTCGGAGAGAACAAAGTCAAGTTGCGTAAACAACGAACGAGAGCGGGGATGGTAGCCCAATCATCAAGACCAAAGGCTCGCGAAGTATACCGCAAGTATAAACGCCACGACACAACCGAGGTGGCGAAGCCGCTCATGACGGCGCACACGATGGCCACTCCATAGACCTTGTGAGAGTCGTCGATGGTTGTCGGAGGGGGGAGCAAGGAGGCGATGTCGGCGGTCAAGTTTTGTGCCATTTGTTTAGAGACTGGGATAATATGAAATGTATCTCAGAGAAAAGGAGTGAGTTGGAGTCAAAGCCGTGGAGAGGGAAGAAGAGAAGATGGGAAATGAAAGGAAAGAAAGGGACTTGAGTTGTGTTTGTTTTGGGGGAGCGTTGCGTTCGTATACCATGTCTATGCTATCGACACGTCGAGGGGGGGGGACATAGGGAACAAGAAAACCCACCCCCTGCATGTTGAATTGGGCGCGTTTCTTTGCAGTTGAAGAAGTGGTCAGATTGTCCTGTGGCCGAAGGTGTGATGCCGCGGCTATGTAAGTTGTTCAAGGGGGAGGCGCTGAGGCCTCGTATTGTATAGATTCGTTGACGAGATGGGAATAGCACTTTATGTATGATGATATGGAGAAGCGTCTGATAAACAGATGAACGAATAATCACCGGTAAGCATGCATCGCGATTCCTGCATCGCATCACGTCATTTGGCCGTGTGGGCTTCGGGCGTCAAAGCCTTGACTGCTGAGCAACTGATTCATGTCCTTTTACTGCGTCTGACAGGATAGGATGGGTAAGTAAACGGGAACTGTTGCTTCAAGTTGAATCATGTCTGAGTGTCATCATCACCGACATCGCTTATACAAAGATGAGCAACCGATGGCTATTAGGTCTTCCTTCTTCCCCTATATTATTACAAGATAATATCGTCAACCAGAGATGGGTATCGACATCGTATTCACGCCATCCAGTCCCGTCCCCCAAACCTTGTCCCATCCCATCCGTTTCCCATCCCGAATCCCTCACAAACCAGAAGTGACGCCCACCCAACGCTCACTGGCATCCCAAAGCGCATCCTGTTTCGCCTCATCCCTACTCTCCTCAGAGCTCTCGTCCTTGTTCAACAAGGTAAAGTAGCCCTGCTGGCCCGGGGCCGCCTCGCTGGTGGCAAGACGGGCGATGTCGACGGCTGCCTCGGCCGAGGTCCGTATCGCCGGGTCCATCACCATCCGAAGGAGGGGCTGCATCGGCCGGATCAGAAGTCTGGACATGAGGGCGATCTTGCGCGGTGTGTTGACGCGTAGGGCGCGCGAGTCGCTGAGGGTGCCCGGGTGGACGATGACGACGGTTATGTGCTTGAGTTCCGGATGCTATCAACCATTTAGTTAGACGACACAACCCCCCTTCTTCGGCTCTTCCTACTCTGATAGAGATGAACAAACCTTTTGGAGCCGGCGGATGAGACCGAGTCCCCAGGCGGTAATCACCAGCTTCGCATTAGCATAGCGATGAAAGCCGTGAGCAGCCCGGTCATCATCCTCATCAGGTCCAGGCCGAACCAACAGATCAACCTCATCCGGAATCGAAGGCGGAATCTTCTCCAACGGCACAGCCTGACCTGCCTTATGCACAGCACTAGAAAGAAGAACGATACGAGCCGGAGTGGACGTCTGAAAGCAGCGGAGCAGACGTAGGACCAAACCGACGTGAGCCAAGTGACTGACTTGCATCGACTTCTCGAATCCGTCTTCCGTCATCTCCATCGGGCCGGTCAAGTTCCAGTAGTAAGCGTTGCAGACGATGCTCGTCAGACGAGGTAGTTTTCCCGAGGCGATTTCGGCGTCGACCTCGGCCGCGAAGTCGGCTACGGCTTGGAGGCTTCCGTGGTCGAGCTGTCGGATGAAGACGCCTTTTGCATCTCGGCCGTGCTCCGTTACGAGTCTGCGTAGGGCCGTGGTGTTGGTGTCGGAGGGGCTGGCGTCGCGTACTGTTAGGAGGAGGGTTTGGGTTGGCGAGTGCTTTAGTAGATGGGCTACGGCGGGGAGGGCGAGGGAGCCGTTTGCTCCGGTGATGAGGATGGTTCCTGAGGAGGAGGACATGTTGTTTTTTCTTCCGCCGAAGAGGGAGAATAAAGGAGATTATGGGAGAGATGATATGAGAGAGAGAGTGTGTGTGTGAATGAAGGAGAGAGAGACAGAGAGTTGTTCGTCGTTCATCTAGACGTGTTTATATCGACATGGTCTCCGACAGTCAGCGTCACAGTAATCAACAGACATACGTCTTCTTGCATGCATATCATTTGAGTGATACGGAAGAAGTGTGGGGGAGCAAGGACAGAAATTTGGCTTACACGTATCATGTGTGTATATGTATGTAGGTCAAGTATGTAGGTCATGGCCCCTTGTATCAGATCTCTCTATCTCTCTCTCCCTCTCTCTCCAGATACTCCTAAACTGTGCATGTCATCATCTGTATGTACAAGTTCTTATCTGTGCAATCAGACTGAGACCGACATCAATCGTATATATATCTTAGAATCTATCCGTATTCTACACAGGTATTAATGATGGTCTATATATAGCGCTGTCGGCCCCCACCGGATCGGGCGGGACGTGCCGCCGCCGCCGCCGCCTTTGGTGGGTTCGACAGTGAAGGGCGGAGCCGAGTCGCCACGAGGTTCCCTCTGTCGCACCTTGGTGTGACGTAACGGCCGTAGACCGGCAAAGAGCGTACATACCTCTGAAGAGGACGACACCTCACCTTGGTCTTCTTCCACAAGATGGGCGAGACGACACGGCCATGGCGGCTGCAGAGTGCGTCGACTTGATTCAGTAGCCAACTCGCCTTAGTCTTCTTCCACAAGATGGGCGAGGCGATACAGCCATGGCGGCTGCCGAGTGCGTTAGAGACTTGATACAGTAGCTTCTTCCTCACCAGTTTGAGGCTGAAAGTGGCATCAACGGCGAGCTGCTCTGTCAAGGTTACCCGTAAAGACCGAGACTCGACCCCATACAGGGAGTCATGATCAACTGCCACTGCTCTTTCTCTTTCGAAGATGCGGCAGATTACTGGAAAGTCCCTTGATGATCTCCTGCCGACATGATCAAAATCTCACCCCTTTTGTCGACTGAAAACTCTCTTCCTTCCCAGGAGGAAATAAAAAGTAAACAAGCACAAAACAGCATAGTCATTTTCCCTTGATGTCGAGGAGAGAGACATGGATTACATCGAGCGCCAGGATGGTTCCCTGGTCTGCCGGCCTCATGGCTTGGTGGTCTGCGAGTACTGCGGCGTCGATTACAGCTACGCGAACGAGCCTATGGAGAAATGGGAGCCTTTTGAGGACTAGGGGCCTTTCGAGAAACGGGAGCCTTTGGAGGAACGGGAGCCTTCTGAGGACTGGGAGCCCTTTGAGGAACCGGAGCCTTTTGAGGACTGGGGGCCTTTTGAGGAACCGGAGCCTTTGGAGGAACCGGAGCCTTTGGAAGAACGGGAGCCTTTGGAGGAACGGGAGTCTTCAGACGACGCGTGCTATGCACTTCCCACAAAGTTCTCTCCGCCATTTCCCAAGTCCACTCCTCAGAAATTGTTCGCATATGGCTTTGGCCCTCGAGAAACTGCGCCCGATCTTCGATTCGTCCGCATTGGCAACCCGAACCAGCTCCTCATCCATATTAGTGGTTACTGTCACAACCGAGCAGAGAAGAAAGCCAAGGCAGAAGACAAGGCAGGCTGGGCATTCCGCTTCCAGCCGGGCAATGACTATGATAAAGGAATCGTTTCCGGTCGTCTCGAAGACGAAGGACCGTTTGGCGATGCAGTCCCCCATACCCGCAATCGGGCTCAGCTGCGCGCCCTCACAGCCGCACTGAACTTTCTGCCATGGGAGGCTGAAGGCTTTTCCACTTTAGTCTTCGCCACCGACTCCGACTACGTCGTCATAGGTGCAACGGAATGGGTCCAAAGGTGGGTTTTCAAGGAAGGGAACAACGGACAGGTCGTGAAATGGAACAACGGACGCAGCTTGAGGAACGCAGACTTGTGGAAGAAACTCCTTGAAGACTTTGAGAAAGCGAACGATCGAGGCTTGAAGATCCAATTCTGGAAGATTGACCATTACTTGAACCAAGTTACAATTGATGCGGCTGCAGCAGCTGCTAAGGGGAAAGATTAAGACTGTCACATTGACATTCATTGAGTCTTGATCTAACACTCGCTTCATTTCATGTTACGAGCGAGAGCAGCGAGAACTCTTTTGCTTCGGTTCGCTCTGAAAGGAAAGGCATAAGATTGGATTGGTCGCGTTTATGAGATGAGCTAAAGGAACAGGAAATCCCGTTTTGTCACGTTCGCTCAGAGGGAGAACCTCCGTTATAGATTCTGGTACATGAGGTTAGCAGCGAAGGTTTGAGATAGCGTCCTGGGATTGAGGCTTCATGGCATCTTCGATTTGTGCCACACTGGGCTTGCTCTCAGTAGCATTGCTCAACTCATCTGTAGCGTTACCCGAGTCCCCTCCATTGTTCTGGGCAGAGTGTCTGTGATTAGGTACAGGCATGTGGTGTATCCTGTAGTCTGTAAAGAGTAGGAGCCGAAGAAATTTCAGGGCAAAGGAGTTGATATGTACACACTCCTGGCTACTATTCGTCAATCTGCAGATGTGACGACCTGGACAACCGTCAGGCTCCGGCTCATCAGGGACCAACTCTCCCCGCCCTATACAGACGCCGAGCACGACTGCTGGCTTCTCGCTTTCAGTATATGTTTTTCCTACCGCTTAGGATTTCTTTAAGTAGGATACATGAATAAGCGCTGCCGATTTGGAACGATATCCCGCTTTGTTTCATTAAACAGGCAGTGGTTAACTGACGAGCATCTTTGTTCAACAAGGCTCGACTGCTTCTCGCCCACAGAATGCCTTTGCCATTCGTTACCCGTTCGGAATCGCTGCAGGTTGGTCAAGATCATTGACACCCACGTCACGCACGCAGCATGTATATAAAACATGGCAAGGAGGCCGTCCGCAGATACGACTGTAAACCCTCCAACATGCATGGAGAAGGAATTGTAAACGGTTGCATGCATGAACATATGTATATAAGTGGCCCGAGTAGGAAGACGGGAACTGGAGGGGGAAAACTTGATTTCCAGGGCCTTTGTGAGCAGGCGGGGGACTTGAGCTTGGCTTAGATGATATATCATAAATGACAGAATTTCCTACGGAAGCTAGCACTCAGAGGTGGCGGTATTATAATACACGCACATGTCCTTGCCTCGCCCTCGAGTCCAGGAGAATTTCTCAAACCACTTGTTCTCATTCATCTCATTTCAGAGTTTTCTTGACCATGCCTGAACCGCCATCATCCCTACTTCTGGCGGTGGTAAGGGAAACAAACCTAATTCTGGCGCGAAGCGACAGAAAAAAGATACAGACCCTCTCGACAACGCGATTCGAAATGACGATTCAGACCTCAGGAACGTGATAAAGAAGGGAAGGGATTCTAAGGAGAAGAGAAAATGATCCTCAGTACTTGCCGTAGGTCTGGTGGCGCTCTCATACGTGGATGATTTGGTTAGAGAGACTTCTGACAGATGTAGGAAAATTGCTTGGGATGATTTGGTAGCGAAGCTTTGGCAAGTCTTCAACACCTACCAACATACCTACCTACCTACTATACTCCTATATACACCTATCACCTATGTACTATGTACCTATGTTCAGACCTTTGTTACCATGGTGAGGTGTTCTGTAGATACCTACCTACTACTTACCTACCTACCTAAGTTACCTTGGTAGGTATGAACGTATGTATGTATGTATGTAGATGCGTCTGGATTGTCAGCCCTTTTTGGGTGCATCAAAGAGACTGGGAACATGAAGGTTGGGGAATAGCCTAACAGGCAAGGTCAGAGCCAATGGCGAAGATGAGCGAGAGTCCCGCGCGGAATAATTATTCATCCGACTCCCGTTTTCTCCACCGCTGCTCCCCATCATCTTCCTCCTCCAAACTCACGCCTGCCAGCCTCAACGATGCGAACCAATCCGGATGTTATCGCTGTCAACGAAAAGGTCGCGCAGGAATGGCTGAAGCTTGTTGCATCATATGATGACCGTGACGCCCCCCGATCCCGCATCGAAGCGATAGCGTCCCAGTATCGACACGGACAGCCATGTCGAGTGATTCAACGGTTCCAGGGGGCTTTCAATTACTGCTTCAGGGTCCAATTCTTAGATGGCCACGATGATTGGATTCTACGTTTTCCGATTCCTGGATACTCGATGAATGCACTTCAGAAAACACATAACGAAGTTGCCGTCATGCGCTTCGTGCAGAGTAACACCACGATACCCGTCCCTAGAATAATCGGCTCCGGTGTGGCAGAGGGTGAGTTCGACGGCCTTGGACCTTACATCATCATGGAATTTGTCCAAGGGACTTCCCTCGATGATCTACTCCTAGAGGACGACGCAGAATGGGGCTTGAAGAAGGACTGTCCGATCGAGACCATCAAAACAGTTTACAGACAGATCGCAAACATATACCTTCAGCTCTTCCAACATAACTTTCCAAAGATTGGAAGCCTGTCTATTGCGGAAGAGGATGGCGTTGCTCCGTCTTGGTGCGTCACTTCCGGGCCGTTGACCTTTAAACTGAATGAGGTGGAGCGAATGGGGGGCGTCCAAATCGGAGGTTTGTTTTACAGACTCATTAGTTCCGATATTGTCTACTAGTAGGCAACTGACAGTATACATACATGCACACAACTCGCAGTTGCGGATAAGCCCTATGACCTAGCAGTCAATTACTTTGAAGCTCTAGCCGATCAGAGCATGTCCCATCTCCTCAACAACCCCCGTGCGGTTCGAGACGAGCAAGAGTTCCAAGATAACCAGAAGTCGATTCGTGTGCTACGATCTCTGGCCAAGCATTTCGGTGCAAAGAGCAACGGCTACGATCAGCACAAGCTCTTTTGCGATGATCTCCGGTTCGGAAACATTCTCGTCGACGAATCATCATATCGAATCGTAGCCGTGCTTGACTGGGAGTTTTGCTACGTCGCCCCGCAGACTTTCCTCTGCTCCCCGCCATCTTGGCTGATAGGAAGTGAACCATTTGAGTGGAAGGACGACGATGTTGTCTTCTATAAAGATCAAGTCAATTTGTTCCTCGAATTGCTGGAGGAAGAGGAGGAAAGATGCCACGTTGACCATACAGTCTCTCGCCTGATGCGAGAGTCGATGCGAGATGGGGCCTTCTGGTACAACCTGGCGGTCAGGGAATGCTTCCCGTTGTCGGAAATCATGACCCATTGTCGGGATATTGGCGTCTTCCGGACTGCATTCTTGTCAATGGACCTAGCCTGTGACCAGAAGGACTGCTTGGATGAAACACGAGAGCCGCAGACATGGCAGGAATGGAGTAACACGAGTCTATCTCTGTTCTTCTCAACAGTGTGGCAGGGTTTGCGATCATTGCTACCCTTCCTCAATCGCGTGGCTGGCTGGCTGAATCGTCATAGTCGGTCATGACCAAGGACAAGCAATGAAGTTTGTAACGATGAATACTATACGGCCGACCACTGCGAAATCATCACAACCTGATACATGAACCGAATCTTGAGATACAACATACGGTTCTAAACAGGTCTTGCATTATGGCGCTGTTGAACGCCCCAATATAACCTGTTATTGGGCGACATTTTGACTCGAGGTCAACCTCTTCGTTCCTCTGGGCGTACGTACATACATACAACTATGTCGACGAATCAACCTCTATACTACGCCGGGGGCTATGTACAAAAATGTCTCCTCGCTTTTCCATACAAAGGACAAAACACTGAATATACCACCTAGACCGCAGGCAGGTCGTCGATCAGGGAACGTGGCGCGCAATACCAATCATCGCGGCCGATACCAGCCGCCGCACGAGACTGGCGACACCAGTCCAAGGAAGGGGAGCCGAAGCCGTATATGTCCAAGGCAAACTGTCCCTCCTCATCCGTATTCACGCTCGTCACTCTGCCCGAGACGAAGACCTCGCGGAGGCCAGCGCAGCCCTTGAGGGACTCCAAATCCAGACCCCCTCGGCGTATCTTGCTGTAGGCTGACGGCATGGACCGTACCAGCTCCGACCACCACTTCCGCACTTTGGGACTCGCCGGCGGGAGCGAATACCGACAAGATGGCCAGTATCCTTTTCCGGGGTGGGCGGGCGAGGGCGTCTCCCCTTGGATCCGGGGGCAGGTCATGGTCGTCGGTCGTACCGGGAGCGAAATCGCCGGACCTCCCAAGACGGTCCTCCCGGTGCCGATGGCGATGGCCAGTAACTTGAGCGCGTCTCTGCAGTTGGCCTCGGGATCGGAATAGGGGGTCAACGCGGACGAGTCGACTGCTGTGAGTTCAGAGGATATGAGACGCTCTGCCTCGAGCCGAGTGATGGGATAGAGCCGGTTGATAAGACCGGCTTCGTCCTTTTCATAATCTTCATGAATGTAGCCGACCTTGGAGCCTCGAGCCTCTTTCCAGTTGGCAAAAGTGTTACCGATATGCATGGCCAGCAGCATGTGAAACTCGTTGAGGTCGAATTTGCCCTGCGGCGCGTCGTCAGGGAGCTTGGATTCCGGAAGCTTGCCTTCAAGATGACGTGCGACGGCCAAGGTATGTCGAACGATGAAGGCCCAGTCTTCTTCTCCCCGATCAGTATTCTCTCGATAATAGCACATGGGATCGATGACGGCCGCGTCAACGGCTCTGGTCCACTCATCCTTCTCGGCCGCGGCGAACTTGGCAAAGCCGGGCATGTCGCCGTGGACGACCCTCGCAGGAGGCGGATCGTCGACGCCGGCCGAGACGCCGACGAAGTAAGCCAGGGTGAAGAGGCTGGGCAGTAGAGGCGGCCTCTGCCAGAGATACTCGGAAGCCAGTTCGAAGAATTGGTAGGCCGGCTGGTACAGGGCGTCTCCTCGCGTCCAGGCCGAGATCGGGGCGTCGGAGGGGAATTTCCTGAGCGTGTCTTCTGAGGTTAGCTTCCGGATGAATTCTCGGTTGTAGAATTCGGCCGTCTTCTTGATGGAGGCGCCGAAGCTGTCGCGTAACATGACGGGGAGGCTGAGCAGGCCCTGACGCTGACGACGGACGACTTCTGCCGCCGCCTTGTTCCGGACCTCGGTGATGGCCTCTTCCGGGTCTGGAAGACGAGTTGGCTTCTCTTGCCTCTCCTCTCTTTTACGCATCTGAAAGTCAGGAATGGAATCGTTCAGTTGAAACTGACGACTGGCCTCGAGCAAGCCCACGACGTCGGCAGCCTTGGACCATATGGCCAGGGCCTCGATGGCGACGGCACCCTCGAGCTTATCACGCCACGCTTTGGAAGTGAGGAACTCTGTAAGATGCTGATCGAGGAAATTACGCCACGGCTTCTCACGCATCTTCAAAATGGCCTGCAACGAAGGCAGCCTAGGCGGTGGTTCGAACAGCTGTATCAGGAAGCGGACGAAGTGAACGAGGATGCCGAACGGAGCGGTAGAGCCGCCCAGCAAAAGAGCATCGCCGAGAAGACACAGGCCCGCGTCGACGGCGAGCAGGGCACCGACATCTTCCTTGTTCTTCTCCACCTTGGCGTACGTCCCCACGCCGCATCCGACAAAGGGGATGATGAGCGTCACGGCCGCCGCCTTGTCCCAGTCGCTCGTCTCGGTGGCAAAGGCCATGACCATCTGCTCGATCCAGACGACGTAGCCGATGGTCGTCAGCACGTTCTTCTGCACCCTCAGGACCGCGCTCTTGGACGAAGGGGGGGAGATGCCGACGTAGCGCAGGGCCTTGGTGCGAATCTCGGACAGGGATTTCCCCCATCTCCTCTCCACGATGGCGGCGTGTCCGGCTTTTCGAGCCAAGTTGGAAAACTCCGTTTCTGAGAATTCCTCGGCCAACTTGACCAAGTGTTTCGTATCCTTTCCTACTGGCCCTTTGCCTTCGGCCTGCAAAGTTGTTTCTGTCGCCGTCGTCCCTGATTTGGCCTCGGCTTTTACATCTTTCAACCTCGGCTCATTTGACGACTCAGTCTCTATCTCGGCGCCGGTGCCGGATCTGGTGTTTTCAACGATTCTTGGGTCATCGGGCCAGATGCAAGACAAAGGACCCCTTTTGGCCAGGTTATGAGAGCCGGTCCGTCCGCCGCTGCAGAACGGCAACTTGATCAAGCGTCTCCCTGAGCCGGAGCCACTGGAGCGACTGCTGCTGCTTTGAGGAGAAGCTTGTGCCGAAGGATTACCGTTTCTGGCGGGCTGTTGGGGCCGACCTTCTTGGCCAGACGCAACGGTCTCGTGTCCACTCGCCGAACCCCCTGATACAGAATCGTGCAAGGATCCTGCGGAACCAGACCTACTGAAGGGGAAACCTCTCCTCGGGGTGAATGCTCTGGGAGGAGAGTCTTGGCCCGGCACTACCATGCCGTGCGCCCTAGCTCTGCCGTCTCCCCGTACTGGTACTGTGCTGTAGATACGATCCCATGCCGGGGGCCTGTTGCGGGTTTCCTGGGACACATGAGGAGGAAGCTGGTCGTAAAACGGGTAGCCAAGACGGTCCCCCACGTCCTTACGAGGAAGAGGCTCCTTTCCATTCGGCGGCGTGTAGAGCGGTGGTCTCTCAGCCCCGGCTTCCATCCTCGGGGGCTCGCCCAATATAGGAGGAGGCAGATCGTTGGGGTCAGGGGCAGGGAAGTAGGGAGGGGGCGGTTGTGCAGTTTCAGGCTTAGGTCCGGAGTAGGGAGGCGGCAGTCTCTCGACCTGTTCCACGGGGGGGGACTGCTGCTGTCGAGCTCTTTCGAGGTCGTATGACCCAGTTGAGCCGAAGAGGCCTGGGGTTGCCTGGACAAGGCTGGTGAAGGAGAGTGATGAAAGAAGGATGCTGAAAGCTGTCAGATGCATGATTGCTGGGTTTTTGTCTGGAGAGAAGAGAGTGTGAGTGGTTATTGATGGCAATATGATGGGATAGTGACGACTGTTCATATGGGCTTCCATCGTGTTTTATGTATAGATGCGTATGTATTCTTCGAAGAAGGAGAGTATATGGGATGAGGATGAAGAGCTTGTTGAGCCCCGTAGCTGATATCACTTGAGAATGAGATATTATTCCCAGGGTCTACGGATATGTATGGATAGGGAGGGGTGAGGTGCTATATTGGCACTCTGTATATACATATGCGTGCAGCAAGGTGAGCGGTTAACACACGGCGACTGCGCGTGTCCGACTCCCCCACTGTTCATATCTTGTGTTCCATATGTGTGTATGTATTAGGAATCAATCCGGGAGAAACTCTGGATGGATATATCATATACAGACGTATGTATGTCTGTATATGGACATACTTGGTTGGTGCTGCTGGGCAAGATGCAACCAAGAATGGTTGATTCGAGGTTGACGAATCATTTATATCGCCGCTCGATTATAGCATCTCACAGGAGTATATGTAAATATATACATATGTGCGGATCATACATACATGGCTTATAAAGTATCCCTTATCAATCGCCTAGGAAATCACATCTACAACCACCTTTTACATACATACATATGTAAGTAGATGTTCTGGCTTTACATACTCGGGTGCCGTCATACATAGAGTCTACTGTAAACACTACATACATACACAACATAAACTCGACAGTCTACCAGCGAAAGATGTAATGGAAAGCCGTCATCGTCTCTAAACCCAGCATCCAACTAACGGAGAGAAGAAGAAGAAAACTCTGTCAACCCCTTGTCCCTGACATCCAATCTCGCACGTCAAATTCGAAAGCGATTGACTCGCGTTGATGGTTGACGAGTCATGCTGTTTGTCAACCCATCCGTCATGCCATTGTATGTATTCCTTTGTTATCAACATGTTCTATCCCCGGCCCTCTCTCCTTGACATCTTGTTGTATTTACGGATATTCCTTAGAGAAAATCCCTTGTCTATAACACACACATGGCTGTTGATACTCGGCATTTTTCCTTTGTTAAACATCTGCTTCACGATTGGTTGATTCCGAATTCTGGAATCTTGCGTTTAACCCATCTTGACTCGTCTCTCCTTCTTATACCACTTATCGAATAGAACCCACGGCAAGGAGAATATCTCTACATACATACATACATACATCTGTATAAGCTGTTCAAGGGCGTCATCCACATGCGTGTATGTATGTATGTATGTATGTATATATATATATATATATATATATATATATATATATTTGTGCATAATCCATCGATTGGAATGAAAATGGCATATGCAGATAACCTTTGTGCTGAAAGGTTTGAGCATACATACATATGTAGTATGTATACACATACATATGTGCAAACACATGCAAGCGAATACTCACCCTTCATGAGCTCACATTCATTCGTATTCACTCGAGCATAACATACATACATACGTTTCAACACGTGTTTCCGTATTAACATGTCTATCCGTACAGACAGACATACGAATCTCTCGAGCTTCACCATGACAGGTGTGTTTTCTGCCTCATCATCATCATCATCATCATCATCATCCATGTATTCCCTCACAATCACTTCAAGGCCATGTTCTCTCACATAGCCTTCTTCCTAACATCCATCTTCCTCGTCACCACCTCCCTCGCCGACCCGCGCCTCACCAACGAGTACGAATCGCCGACTGCCAGCCCGTGGGAACTCGCCTGCACCAGCCTCGGCGCCCTCTTCCCAGCCTCCACCTTGTTCCGCTGGAGCAAAGGTTACGGTGCCATCAGCGACGAGAACTGGTGCGTTTTGCTGGCTTCCCCCCACCTTTAACATCTTCATCATCACCAAGGGGGACCGTTTTCAAGACTCATGCAAAATAAAGGTCGGCCACGGCCAGGGCCAAGCCCGGATGCGTCCTTCGGCCGGAGAACACGACGCAGTTGCAGACGATAGTCCGACTCCTCTCGCGCAAACGCGTCCCCTTCGCCATCCGCTCCGGGGGACACAACCCGGCCCCCGGCGCGGCCAACATCGACAACGGCGTCCTCGTCGATCTCGCCCTTCTCGACCGCGTCTCGTACACCCCGGGCTCCGGCACCGTCGACGTCGGCACCGGAGCGAAGTGGACCAAGGTTTATACCGTTCTTGATCGGCATGGCGTGACGGCCGTTGGCGGTAGGATCCTCGACGTCGGCGTCGGCGGTCTGTTGCTGGGAAGCAAGTCTTTTGATACGATTCAGACGTGAGATTTTAAACTGATTCTTTTTTTTCTCTCTCTCATCTTCATCCCCTAAAGGCGGCTTGTCGTGGATGTCGAATCTGTACGGCCTCGGATGTGACAACGTTGCTGAACACGAGGTGTGTAAAAGGGGGTTCATCTCTGAATGAGAAAGACTCATCTCCCTACCCAGGTCGTTCTCGCCAATGGAACCTTGATCAAGGCAAACGCTACGAGAAACGCCGACTTGCATTGGGCTCTCAAGGGTGGCGGTAACAACTTTGGTTCGCCGCCATCTCGGTTTTCCCCCAATATGCTTGGAAGGGGAATCAAGGGCTGACACGAGGCCCATCTTCCAACCCAGCCATCGTCACCTCCTTCAAGCTCTACACGTATCCTATAGGTCGGGTATGGGGCGGCATCAGGCTTTATGGGCTGGACCAGTTGCCAGCCTTGTACACGGCCATGGCAGAATACCAGTCTCAGGCCGTTCAGGACAGCCATGCGAGCGTGATGCTTCAAGCCTTTCCCACAAACCACACCCTCGGCGCCGTTTTGACGGTAGTTTACTTAAAGGCCGAAGCCTGGCCTTCCGTCCTGGCTCCCTTTTCCCGCATCCCCTTCACCACAGACGCCACCAAGATCAGATCATACCTGGACCTCCTTGCCAACACCAACATCCCTACCCTGCCCAGATACGACTGGCGTGCCTCGACGGTAAAGCCCGACGGCCGTCTCTACGCCTCGATCCACAACATGACTTCGTCGTCGTCGTCGACGCTCGAGCCCCTTTCCCGCCTGACGTCCGGCACCTTGGCCGTTGGTCTGCAGCCGATGAGCCGAAGCGGCGTGCTGGCTGGTCGACGGCGCGGCGGGAACGCCCTCGGCCTCTCCCCTGAAGCCCAGACCTGGTTGGTTCTCGCCGGCGCTTGGTATTTCCCCTCGGATGACGGGCCGGCTCACGAGGCCATCCGGGAGTTAGGGGGGAGGGTTGGGACCGAAGCTGCTGGGTTGGGGCTCGGGTTGTCGTATCTGTTTATGAATGACGCGAGCTTCGATCAGCCTGTCATTGCCAGCTACGGTGCTGAGAACGTGGCTCGGCTTAGAGACGTGCAGCGGGTTTACGATCCTGACCGTGTCTTTCAAGAGCTGGTTCCAGGGGGGTTTAAACTGGGATGAAATTGTATGAGTCTGTCTTGCTTTGTATTCCTTAACCGGTGATTCGTCTATATGAACCCCCGTCCTGGCTTTAGGTTGCGATGCCATCGACGTCTGCCTATTGCCCGGCTGCTACGTCTTATATCGAGAGCATACGTTACAGCAACCCACACCCCCTAAAGCCCGTATAAGAGGAGGCAGAGAGACAACTCTCCGACCTACATCAACCATCAAACCCTCCCTGTCCCACGACCATGGCACCCAAATCACGCAGAGAAACAGACTCTCTCGCCACCCAATACGGGGGCCACCACAGCGGTGTCTGGGTCTCCCACCTACCATCCTCCTGGATACCCCTCGTTCAGCTGTCGCGACTGAGTCCACCGGTCGGTCTGGCCCTCATCTACCTACCGCACCTATTCGGCGCCCTCCTCGCGGCTATCCAGCAAGGCACGCCGGCCAGAGACCTTCTCCGAGCCTGTGCCGTCCTCTTCATCGGCAGCTTCTTCTTCTCCAATGCGGCTCACGGGTGGAACGACGTGGTGGACGCGCCGCTCGACCGTCTCGTAGCCCGGACTCGGACCCGACCCATCCCGCGAGGGGCCCTCTCCGTCCGGGCAGCCGTATGCTTCGTCTTCAGCCAGGCTGTAGGCGCCGCTGCCGTTCTCTTCCTTCTCATGCCGGTCCATGCTGCGCCTTGTACGCTGCCGAGCATCGTCGCCACATGCTACTACCCCTGGGCCAAGAGACACACTCACATGGCCCAGCTGGTCCTCGGCTTCTGCCTATCTTGGGGTGTAGTCGTCGGCTTCGAATCGCTTTCCGAGTCGTCGATGGGCGTCCCGACTTTCTGTCTGGTGGCGGCCTGTATCCTCTGGACGGCCGTCTACGATACCATCTACGCACACCAGGACGCCGACGACGACGCTCGGCTCGGGCTCAAGAGCATGGCTCTGCTGTTCCGCGGTCATACCAAGGCCGTCTTGTGGCTTTTCGTCTTACTCGTGGCTGGTCTTCTCGTCGGCGTCGGTCTCGCTGCCTCGATGGCTTGGCCTTACTTTCTCATCACGCCTTTGGGATCGGCCCTCTCGCTGGGCGTCATGGTGGCTCGTGTCGAGCTTGGTGATCCGTTCAGTTGCTGGTGGTGGTTTCGTTACGGCTTCTGGCTTGCTGGCTCGTCTATTGCTGTTGGGTTGTCGTCTGAGTATGCACTTAGCCTGACCTTTTGAGAGCCAAATCGTTGCTTCATATGCTGTACATGGATCCAGTCATGACATGTGTTTATGTATCATCCTCGGATTCTAAAGTCAACACTCTCTCAGTCCATCTTCACTCCGTCAGTCAATCCCATCTTCTCCCAAGCCTGACTCCGATCCGTCGTCCATTCCTCGTAAAAGGGTCGGTATCCCAGCAGTCGTCCAAGCCATCTCCCGACGACGATACCCAAGAGATGAGAAGCAGAAGAGCGCAAAGGCACCCAGCGCGGAAGAGTCAGACACGAGCCCGCAGCATCAAACATCTGCCAAAGAACGTCAGCTCAGCTATACGTTAGTGAAGGAAACCCCCCCTTGGCAAGCATCGGTCAAGTCAGCACTTACACACAAGGCCTGTATCAAGTCGAGACTCTCGCCCGATAGAAACAGCTGCTCTTGATATGCGTACCAGTTCTCGAAAAAGGCAAGCTCCAGCCTGAAAGGACTCGCGCTCTCCGCCCCAGATAGCAGCATACGCACCCTTTGCGATTCGCCCCCGTCGAGAGGATACGTCCGGTGGTTGACGCCTCGTCGTAAGGTGACGACGCCATCGCCGGGTCGAAGCACCCTCTCAACGCCCTCGACTTCGACGACGAGAGAACCTTCAAGCACCTCGACGTATTCGTCTTGATACAGGTGAAAGTGCATCGGTGGCTTGGCTTGATGGCGGAGACGAGGGTGATCCGTTCGGAAGATGACTTCGAACCGAAAGGCTCGCCTGTCATCGGGGAGCACCCTTGTTGTTAGGCCTCCACCCATGCTATTTTCATCTCCCTCTTAGTATGTACGTCTGCTTCTCTCGTTGGCTGGGCCTTATAGGAAACTTGACATACGCCGTGATGGCCAGGATTCCGTCCTCATTTTCATGAAGCAGAGCAGCACGTTGCTTGTCTATGACACTCATTGCTTAACAGTGATGGAGGTTGATGAAAAGGGTCCGGTACCGCTGCGTCTCCGTTTAGACAGAGTGTTGATGGTTACCTTTTCGGCATCCGTGGATTCCACGTTCATCACCGTCTTTCTACAACCCTTGAGATGGTCATAACGCTTCGTATTCACAGCGAGACGCCATATCCGTGTACTCGAGGCGAAATATTGCCCCGCCTCGGACGAAACGCCGGCAGGTCGATACTCTGAAGTCATCATGCTTCTTTGCTGGGACTGACTGCCTGTAAGTTAAGCTTGATGAATGTCGTTTTTCGAGGCTTCCTTCGAGGTTCCTTCAATTTGAATGAGAGGCTTTCGTCGTCTGCAAAATGAGCTGTATTCTTCTTGTAAGAGGCCCTTGCTTGAGTGCCTCGTATAGAGTCGACGCATAGGAGTAGTCAAATACCTAGCATGTCTAATGAATGATCTATCAAGTCAGTAGTCTACTATCGGCCTCTGCATGAACCAGATAACACAGAAAAAGCCACGATACTGGTCTAATAAATGATAAAGAGAGGAAGAACAAAAAGAGGCGTCTGCCAAGCACATTCAATGGTGTGGAAGTGGGGCAAAAAACGAGGAAAAAATCCAAAAGGAAATGCCACACCGAGGAATCGAACCTCGAACGTCAGTGGTCTGCGTTTCCACAAACTGATATGTTGCCTTTACACCAGTATGGCTGTACAACTTGCTCGTGTGCTGCTTGAAGGTCACGGCTTTATAATTGTATATGAAGTCTTATTGCCAAAATCTCTTTCTCTGCCCGGTAGAGCCATCACACAACACCAGCACACATGATGAAGCTCCAATCCCCTCCTATCAACAAGCTACAAGTTCACAAACTCGTCTTTCGCACTACAACATACCCGTTCCCACCTTCAATCACGACAAGAATGCCAATCCGACACCCCCAATCTCAAAGACAGGGATCTTCACCACACCCGTTCACCGAGGCATTCCACGGCTGTTATCGATAGCGCACATCAGTAATCACTCCACCCAAAGAAATTCGCAGCACGACTCTCTCTCTCTCTCTCTCTCCGTCTCTAGAAAAGGAGAGAGAAAATCTCTGACAAAAAAAACTGCATCAATTGCATCCCCGTCATGGGCGCCGCCGTAAAGCACTCCCTCGCAGAGAGCACAGCGGTATCGTCTCGACCTTTGAAAAAGACCAAGATTGACGAAGATGGGCAGCCTCAGAAGGAGGTGAAGAAGATGAAGAAGAACAAGGACAAGAAGAGTAAGAAGGAAAAGATGCCCCAGGAGAACGATCATGGTAAAGTTGGAGAAGAAGAAGAAAATGATGATGATGGTGATGATCAGCGCGAGGCTAGAAAGGCTGCTAAAAGGGCTCGAAGGGCGGAGAAGAAGAGAGAGGCTGGTCGCTTGGCAAGAGATGATGAAGCAGACGAGCCGCAACATGTTCCGGATAAGAAGAACAAGAAGAGTAAGAGCAAGAGCAAGAGAAAGGCTTCGACCGATGACAGGCAACGAGGACGATACGAACAGACAATCAGCCTCTCAAGCGTTCCGCAGTCGGAAATCGACACCTTCTTATCAACCCATCACATCGCCGTCACCGACCCTCGTCACCCCGATAGCGAAACCCACCTCCGGCCCGTGACCGAATTCCATCATCTGCCGTCGACGAACCTACTAGAGAAGCAGCCATCGCCGCTAGCAGGCTTCACGACCCCGACCCCGATCCAAGCCGCAGCATGGCCGTACGCCCTCTCCGGCCGCGACGTCGTGGGCGTAGCCGAGACGGGCTCCGGCAAGACGCTAGCCTTTGCCCTCCCCTGCGTCGAATCCCTATCGCCGTCATCTTCAGGCGCGCCGAGCACGACGACCAAAGCCGTCATCATATCGCCTACGCGCGAACTCGCCATGCAGACGCACACCCAGCTCGCCCGCCTAGCCGACCTCGTCGGCCTGGGCTGCGTCTGCCTCTACGGCGGCGCCTCCAAAGACGAGCAGCGAGCGAAGCTGAAGCGCGGATGCGACGTCGTCGTCGCCACCCCCGGCCGTCTCAAGGACTTGATGGCCGACGGCGACGTGAGGCTAGGCAGCGTCCGCTTCGTCGTCCTGGACGAGGCCGACCGCATGCTCGACCGCGGCTTCGAGGACGACATCAAGCACATCATCGGCTGCTGTCCGCCGCGCGAGCAGCGCCAGACGCTCATGTTCACGGCCACCTGGCCGCAATCGGTGCAGGCCCTGGCCTCGACCTTCACCGTCGACCCGGTAAGGATCACCGTCGGCGCATCCGCTTCCGCCGTCGGCGCCTCCTCCTCTTCCGCCAACGATGGGGGCATCGTCGAGCTGCAGGCCAACGCGCGCATCAAGCAGCGCGTCCTTGTCCTGGACTGGAAAGACAAGGAGGGCCTTCTTCTGCAGACGATCCGCACACATCAGCAGGGCAAGCACAAGAACGACCGCATCCTCGTCTTCTGTCTTTACAAGAAGGAGGCGACGCGCGTGGAGAGCACGTTGAGCCGCAAGGGTGTACGCGTCGTCGGCATCCACGGCGACCTCCGCCAAGAGCAGCGTACGAGGAGCCTCGAGGCTTTCAAGTCGGGCGAGACGCCCGTCCTGGTCGCCACCGACGTTGCGGCCCGGGGACTGGACATTCCCGAGGTCAAGCTGGTGATTAATGTCACGGTATGATTTGCTTCTTCAACTTCTACAACTCCCCTACCCCTTCTCTTCGGAGCTTGGGAGAGCTCACTGATCTCTGTACAGTTTCCCCTGACCATTGAGGACTACGTCCATCGGATTGGACGGACCGGGCGAGCTGGCAACAGCGGCGAGGCCATCACCTTCTTTACAGTCCAGGACAAGGCGCACTCCGGCTCGTGAGCTACTTCCCGATCCTCGTCCCTTCTTGTTCTCTCTTGCGCATGCTTACCTCCGTCACGCAGCCTGATCAACGTGCTCAAGGGCGCCAACCAGCCGGTTCCCGATGAGCTTCTCAAGTTCGGCACGACGGTGAAGAAGAAGACGCACGACATGTACGGCTCCTTCTTCAAGGATGTCGACATGACGCAGAAAGCGACCAAGATTACGTTTGATTAGTCGGTCGTCGCAGTCTTTTGTGTCACCGTTTGACAGCCTCTCGCCCACGGAGGGAGTTGAAACATTGCAGCAGCAGGCTCCTCTCGAAGAATAGTCTGCAAAAGCGGGCGCGTTTTGTGAGCATAAATCTTCTCAAAGAGGATAGACATAGACCGTAAAAAGGAAAGAAACACGTACATGAGGGCAAGAAAAGGAACGGCACATGCAGCGATTTTGGCAAGGGTCATGATGGGCTCCGACTCTGCGCCGTCGAGAACATGCATTCTGGCGAGGGTGGTGCCGACGGCGAGGGCAGCACCGACGGTATATCGCGGTAGCAGCTCGGTCAGAGAGAAGTCGATGCGGCGGGTGCGAAAGTAGGCCTTGATGAAGACGGTGCACCAACAGATGCGGCACAGCAGGTTAATCATGTTCGCGATGACGAGGCCGTGGGCGCCGAGACCGAAGACGCGCATGAGAACGAAGGCGGCGGCGGCAAAGACGAGGGAGAAGACGGCCATTGCGAAAGACTGGCGATGAAGTTGGCGCTCGTCGGCGACGGAGGCGACAAAGGCTTCTACCAGGCCGTTGATGGCCAGGAAGGGCACGTAGAGGCTGTAGGTGGCGAGGACGCTGCCGGCGCCGGCGGCGGACCAACGACGGCCGGCGACGAGGGTGAGTAGCGGAGGCGCGGCAAAGGGGCCGAGGGCGACGACGGCGGCGGAGAGGACGAGATAGAGCCTGGTGAGTGTGCTGAGGCTACCGCGAGCCTCGGTGAGGGCCGAGGCCTGCTTAATTTTGGGATCCGTCTGCTTCTTCTTGTTATCGGCATCGACCTGCTGTTCGGGCGAAAGCAGAAGCGAAAAGTAGCCGCGGCAGGATTCCTCGATGGGTTGAAAGAGCAGACGAGCCAGCAAGCCGCCGTAGTTGTTGGCGAGAGCGTAAACGCCCTGGACGCTGGAGGAAGCCAGTATGGAGACGAGGAGGGTATCGCCCTGGGTGAGCAAGTGCTTGACCACACCCTGGGCGGTGACGGAGCCGGCTAGACGGACGGCAGGACGGTACAGGTAGCCGGCGACGAAAGAGGCCGACGAAGGGCCGTCGTGGACGATGCGGCGCGGCAGAAGCGAAAAGTCGAGGGCCAGACGACGGGCTGCGACTGCGTAGACGATCAATAGAGCTGAAGCGTAGGCGAGTTGGCCGAGGGCAAATGGCAACACGTCTTCAGACGACGAGCCGACGGTGAAGAAGACGACGAGGACGCGCATCAGGCCGGCGACCGACTCTGCCACAGCGCGAGGACCGAAAGACAGCCTCGCCTGCATCAGCAAAAAGGCCGGCTCGGCGAGCAATTCGACGACAGCGGCGACGGCATAAACAGCCAAGGCACCATCATCACCATGACGGACGTCTCGAAAGGAGAAGACAAGCCTCAAGACGAAGATGAAGCCGGCGCCGACAAGGGCAGCCAGGTATCCCAAGTTGACGAGCGCCTGTGACGAAAGCGCGCTCTCATCGGCGGCGACGCGAGGCACGGCGACTCGCAATCCACCGCGGGCGAAGAACAGCACCGTCTGGGCTGAGGCGTCGAGCTTGGCTGCGAGGCCGAGCTGGGGGGCCGTCACGCGTCGTATTAGGAGGAGTTGGTTGGCGACGAAGCCTATGAGGCGGGAGGCTAGTTGTAGGCCTATGAGGACGGAGGCGCCGCGGAGGCGGGCGGATGCTGGGGAGGGCATCTCTGGGGGGGGGGGGCGGGTTGGGCGTGTTGGTGGGGGAGGGGGGGTGAGGATGGGGGAGGGCCCGGAGGGGGATGGGTTGGATGATTTTGGTCAGGTGACTTTTGTAGACTACTAGGGATATATCATATATGGAAGGTGAGTTGTCTTGTGTGCATGTTGATCGTGTAGGTATTAACTCGGGACTGAGGAGTGAGTAGGTATGTATGTAGATGCATGCAAGTTATGTTGTCTCGTCTATACATTCGAGTCTCTGATGCGTTGTGATGTAAGGAAAAGGGAAGAAACGAAATATCGAGATGAAGACCGGATGTGATGATCCTCCTCCCTCCGTCCATGCCCAGTCATTCTGTTCTTCAAATCAGAAAAAAGAAGAGGAATAAAGATCAACAAACAACAGCAAAATCTCATCATCATCATCATCATCCAGTCCGTCGTCGTAGGCTTCAAAAAAAGAAATCAGGAGATGAGAGGGAACCAATAATCCAAACTTCATGCCGCCAGAGTCGGGGCATGACAGCCATGAAAGCCAACAGCAATGGCAAACTCAGCCTCAGCTCTGCCCATCTCCAGCATGGAACGAGCATCAAGACACAAAAGATAGGACTTGCCGGCAGCACCGTCAAGCACGACGCTCAAAACCACACCGTCATCCTCCTCGGTCGAGTCCGGTCTAGGGATGAAGACGGGTTCGCCGGGGGTGTGGCCCCAGGGACCCGTCCACATGGTAGCCTCGCGCGTATCCAAGTCGGTCTTGACGATGACGTCCATGAAAGTGCTGAGACCACGGCTGCAGATGCTATAGACGAAACGGTACGGTCGACCGATCCGGCGTGGATCGATGGTCGAGAGCTCGCCGGAGTGAGGGCTGGGTATGGACAGCATCTCCTGCGCCGACGAATCCCCTACTCCCATCCGGAACCGATAGCGTACCAGACGGTGTCGGGTCGAGAGATGGCGTCCCTGACGGATGAAGTTGGCCATTGCGTCTTGGCGGTTGAGGATGACGTCGTAGTATAGTCCGAAGAGAATCTCGGTGTTGTCGTAGAGGACGAGGTCGAGGATGAGATGGGTGGTGGCTTCTTCCCTGCCCGTCTTCTCATCTTTGATCTGCTCCTCATAGCCGTTGACGGAGTGGAAGAAGAAGGCGGCCGGGGTAGTAAAGCGAGCCACGAGCCCTTTCCCATGACGCCTATCGATGACGAGCCACTGACAAGGTGTAGACGGATCAAAGGGCTTGATGGCATCCATGATATTCCTCTCCCACATAATCTTGAGCCCGTTCCAAGCAAAGTGCGATCCGGGGATGCAAAGCACCACATGATTATCCGTCAGGAAGAAGCTATGCAGATAAGCGGCCGGGATATCCGGGGCCGAGACGGTAGCCAAGATGTCGGTCGAGCCGTCGGCCGCGTTGACCCTGAAGACGCGGTAGGTGGCGACGCGGCCGAAGGAGAGGTTGTAGTTGTACCAGTCGCCCGTTTCCGGATCGCGCTGGGCGTGGGCGCAGGACATGGGCCCGCTGAGGTCCGGGTGAAGACGCTTCTGGTTGGCGATGCCGACGGGCTCGAGGGTGTCGGGGTCGATTTCCTGCAGGGCGTTGTGATCGGTGCTGATGTGCATGGAGGCGGTGCCGGTTCGAGCCGAGGCCGGGTTGGGGGTGGTGACGATGGGAGGACCGTCGTCGTCGTCGTCGTCGTCGTGCGACGATGGAGGAGGATGAGGAGGAGAAGAAGAAGAAGAAGGCGAAAGGCCGGGAAAGTTTCGCAGACAAACGACGTTGTTGTTGATCCTCCTCGACTCAAAGAAGCTCATAAACTTGGCGAATATACCGACGCAGGGATCGGCCCGCTGACCGAACGAGGTGCTAGATCGCCATCCCAGACGACGGATATGGTCGACATGTTCATCGGACTGACGACGAGAAGAGTAGATGACGGAGACGAGGAGGTCATCTCCATCGTCATCGTCATCGTCATTCTCATCTTCATTCTCATCACTCTCATGACGACGACCAACGACAATGTCAAACCGATGCGTATGCGCAAACCCGTCAAACCAATGCGCAACCCTATGCGTCCCAAGCCTCGTCCCCTCAACCGAGCTCTGACCGGGACCAGTGCGATACAAAGAGCCAGCGGTCCACGAAGGGATCTCACCTCTGATCCTCAGCCGGATCGGCCCACGATGCTCCTGCAGGTTCTCGAACCCGGCTCTGTTGGGCCATTCTCTCCACGATCCTTGTTCTAGTCGGGTTAGTATCGCGGCCGAGTCGGTGGCTTCGTCCTGGGCCGTTCGTCGCCTAACGCCTCCTGTTCCTCCTCCTACTTCTGCTTCTCCTCCTCCTCCTCCACCACCACCACCACCACCCCCTCCCGCCGCGTCCATTCAAAGAGTTGAATACTTAGAGTTAATGTCGTGTTTGTTTTTTTGTTCCTTATCGCGGGATAAAGAGGGTAGAGGGAAAGAGAGAGAAGAGTGCTTGATGATGATTTTATGGCGTGTGTCTGCTGAGGATGGTGTGTGTGTGTGAGAGAGAGGGACGTATGTATGTACGTAGGCAGACCGTTTTGTGATACTCGAGAAACTGAGATGAAAGAGAAGAAAAGCAAAAAAAAAAAATGAGCCACCAGAGAGGGAAAACGGCCGACGATTTATAGAGGTCTATAGCTTATATCCGTACAAACGCCCAGCTGCCCAACAGCTGCAACCACTCGCTCTGCTAGTTCACAGCCTACCTACCTACCTCTTACCGACCTACATTCTCTACCTACCTACCTACCTACCTACCTACCTACTACCTCCCTATAAAGGCGTCACACAAAGAAAGACAAGACAAATAACTCGTATAGTAGGAAGGTGGCAGCAAATAGCAATAAATACCCTTTCCCATCTCAACAAGACTCACCTCTACCGCATACGATAAAATGACAACAAATCCCATCTAGTAAACAGAACACACGAAAACACTGAAAACATCATCAAGAGAACTCACACAAATAAAAAGAGAAACACGCACTATAAACAGGCGAATATATTCTTCCAAAACACAGCCTCGTCGCCTCCCCGGCCCATGACGGGCAGGTGGTCGTCGCCGGGGAGGGGGAACCCAAAAAAAAAAAAAAAGTCAACACACCCAACCCCCGGTTCCCGGTGCGACCCCAAACTAGACCGTGACGCCGCCTCCGATCTTTAGCGAGAAGAAAGAGAAAGAAAAAAAAGGAAAGAGGGAGAAAAAGGTGCGGGTGTGCGTTGGCCTGGTTCCGTCGGCGAGTTGTGACGGTAGGTTGGTAGAGAGGCATCTCGCTTGTCGGCAGCGAGGAGAGAGAGAGGGAGGGAGGGAGAGAGAGAGAGAGAGAGAGAGAGAGAGAGAGAGAGACAGACAAGGGGGGGACTAATAATACATCGTCTTCTTATGTACATCTTCTCTATCCCGTCTCTTCTTCTCTACTGGTCCATCTCCTTCTCTTGATAGTTTCCATGCCTTTCCCTGACCCGGATTTATACGAATCGAAATCACCACAGAGAGATACCCACGTGGTTGTTACATACAACGTCGGACCGGATGCCCTCCCTTCGTATTGAAGTAGACCGTAGAACACATCACATCACATCAAACCACATCACACATCATACACACATACATACATACATACATACATCCACACATACATCCACACATACCCCATGGAAGAACAACATGTCATCTTCCCATCTTCCACGTCATCATCGCCTGCTGTGCTGCCTCTAAGCCAGGGAAAGGAAACGAAGAAAGAAAAAATAGGGAAGAAGAAGAGGAGAAAAGACGACGTGACACTGCTCATATGCGCCTTCGCCCAACCACTCTGTCGCTATATCATGGAGATGACTTGTCAAAAGAAGATGCCCCCTTTTCATATAAAGAAAAGCAGGCAACACAAGACAAAATAAAATGTCAAAGAAACAAATAATATAAACAACAAAGACCAGTCAACAGAACAAAGGCAAAGAAAATCTCCGGCAACGCACCTTGCCGTCGGGTGCCACCAATGACCGGAGCCTTTCCCTGTCGGCGGCCGGCTGCAGAGGGGGAGAGAGAGAGAGAGAGAGAGAGAGAGAGAAGAAAAGTTGCCCATCTCAGCCCCCACCAAAAAACTCGTCAACGGCAGCAACAACACTCTTCCTCGTCTGAGCCAGGTCCGCCACATCCAGCCCGCCGCCCGCCCCCTCCTCGTTCCGGACGGGAAGCTCGCTCACGCGTCCGGCCACCCTGGCCAGCAAGAGGCGCATCTTCTCCAGCTCGCTCTCCACGGGCCCGTTCCGCGTCACCAGGTTTTCCTGCACGCGCGACGACGACGAGACGAGGGGGTCGACCGTTTGCTTGAGGCGGCGTAGCCTCTCGACCCGTTGCCTTTTCCGTCGTCGCTCCTGGTTGAGCTGCACCAGGCGGGAGACGGTGTCGGCGTAGCGAGTGGCTTCGAGGGGATGATCACTGACGTGTCTTTGGACGGGCCATGTAGGGGGCAACTTTTCGATTGTGTCGTCGTCGACTGTTTGTTGTTTTTTTGCCAAGGGAGGGGGGTGAAAGCGGAAAGCGAAAGAAGCGAAGCGTCATCAGTTTCTCATCTTTGTTTCAGGATGCCCCAAAAATAGACCCTTCCCCATCTCTCTCTCTCTCTCTCTCTCTTCCTCTCTCTCCCAAAGAAAGAAAGCGTAAAGAAAGAGGAAGGGGAGGAAAAAAAAAACTCTCATACCGAGATCCAACTCCCTTCCCACCGCCAA
Source organism: Ophiocordyceps camponoti-saundersi (nom. inval.) (assembly GCA_003339415.1). Lineage (NCBI taxonomy): Eukaryota > Fungi > Ascomycota > Sordariomycetes > Hypocreales > Ophiocordycipitaceae > Ophiocordyceps > Ophiocordyceps camponoti-saundersi. The sequence continues at coordinate 230,917 of PDHQ01000004.1, forward strand.
GGCATCGACCTCACCCTGAGCGGCTACCCTGCGCTCGGCCTCCCGCGCATAGACGTCGCTAATCTGATCGGCTACGTGACGGCTCGCCTGCGGAGCGTAGACGCGTCGGCAGTGCTGCTGGATGGCCTGTCCGAGCGCAATCAGTGCTTCGTCGACGGCCCGCGCCGGTAGAGGCTGGTCCGCTGCTTCGTTGGCCGCCTGCCACGACCGAGACGGCGCCGGCGGTCGTGAGAGGGCGCTGGTTTGAGAGGAGAGGAAGCCGAGCTTGAGCGACGAGACGGTTGGCGGCGCAGTGGCCATGGCGAGGATATTTTTCCTTTATTCGTCGATAACGTTGGAGACGAGAGGGTGAGAGCTTCTTCTTGGAGATTGGAGGAGAGAACAGGAGAGAAGAGGCTCGTTCTCGGACCGGAATCCTATTGCTCCGGGAGGCACGGTTTTGGAGGAGGAGTGAACACTCAGGAGCGCGGACCCTGTTTTCATCGACCTACCCTATAGACAAAATTTGAACTGCGAGAACCGTCATCTTCACCATTTCCATGTTATCATACCGGTCAAGGCATAGGCAGCATCCCCCGCGAGGGTGCATATTCTTTTGGCGCACCGGTCCTACTCCTACTAGGTAGTGACCCGTTGCCTTCAACACAACACTGTTTTTACTGAAACCCCCCCCAGTCTCGGTGACAGACGACCCTATATCCGTATGTAGACTCTTTCCAACTAAGGGCCATCCTCTATCCCCCTCCCCGGTATTTCACGGCCTATGCCACGCTATATAGCAATGCCGGCCTATAATTAGGAAACACGGCGCGGGTCGCCGATCAAGATTCCAATCCCGCATGACCGTAGACGTCACGAGCCATATCGGATCCATGCGGCGCTCAGTCTCTCAACCTCATTGACATTTGTAGGTTGGAAAGGAAAACAAGGGGACTGTTTTGAAAAGGGGGAAGAAGAATAATAATCGCATAACCTCCGTCTATTTTGGTGTTAGAAGCCCAGCTGTGGGCTTTCCTCTAACAACCGTGTCTGTTCTATTCCAAAAAAAAAAAGATCAAAAAAGAATTGCTTCTGCCAAGTTTTTCCTTCTTCCAGATATTGTTTCCATGCACCGCAACTCCGCTCTTGTTCTACACGTCTCTTGACATACCCTCTTAAAACCGGGATGGAGTGGAAAACCATGACAAAAAAAAACAAAGAACGAGAAAGGATAAAAAACCGCTGTGTGAAAGGGGAAAAAAAAGTGGAAGAGAAAAGATGAGGCAAAATGGGGGGAGAAAAAATCGTCTAACCCGTGAGATGTTGGTACAGTTCTAAGCCCGCTCATCTGTGAAGAGAGAGGGGGAGAGAGACAGATAGGAAAAGAGAGAGAAGAGAGGAGAGAGAGAAAAATGGCGGAGGAGAGGGGAAAGGGGTTAAAAAGGGGGAGGGAGGAGGGCCTCATCGGGACATGCAGGCGGTGGGCGACGGAGAGGCTCCCGAGTCGTAATACATGGGCTGTTGATACATGTTCCATCGCGGCTGATGCTGCTGCTGCTGCTGATGCTGATGCTGATGGGGCGAATGAGCATGATGCTGAGGCAGGTAGGCCTGCGAAGCCGTCGTCATGGGCTGCATGTCGTCAAACTCCATCTTGGGATCCTTGGGCTGGCTCATGAGAGAGGCCGGCATGCTGGTGGGGATGTAGCCGGTGCCGGCGCCGTAGTCGTCGTTGACGGACGAGCACGGACTCGGAACGCTGGACGGGATGGTGGCGCTGGTGAGGCCCGACGCCCACGAGTCGCAGCTCTTGGGCAGCGACACGTACGGCTGGGGCTGAGGCTGCTGCGGCTGCTGCTGGTGGCCGTAGTCGGGTAGGGGGCCGTAGTCCGGGCCGGAGGGGATGGGGGACATTTGCGGGCTGGGTATGCTGGCGACGCTGAGGTTATCGTCGTATACTTGATTCCCGTTGGTTAGCGAACGAGATTTGTACATAGATATGGAGATGTATATCGTCTTTTCTTACCCGAAGGACCCGAGTAGGGCGTCGGAGTCATCGACTGTCCCAGGTTATCCTTGAGCCGACGAAGCTCATCCTCGAGAGCACGGTTGCGACGGAGCAGGTCCTGAACCGTCTTGTCGCGGCTCTGGCTGCTGCGGTACTCGTCCAGCTCGCGTTCCAGTCTCTCGATGTGTTCCTTGGTACGGGCGCGGATTGCGCGCTGGGCCTCTCGGTCGTTGGCTCTCTTGCGCGCGAGCTGAGAAGGGGTCAGGGTCGAGACGCTGCGGGTGCCTGTGAGGAGTGTATGTAAGTATAAGGAGTGAGATGGGGAGGGGAAAGAAAAAGAAGACTGACCCTTTCTCTTGGAAGGCTTGGCCGGCTCTACGGAAAAGGAGCGCGTCATGATGGGCGGCGGGTGAGGAGGTAGGAGAGGGCGTGATCGTATGTATGTGTGTGTGTATGTGTGAGTGAGAGTGTATGGTTGTGTGTGTGAGTGAGATGAGAGAAAGGTATGTATGTATGTAGAGTGCCGGATGGATCAAGAGTCGTCGATTTTGACTCGAGATGAATATGAGGGGGAGGAAGAAGATCTTTTTTATCTTCTTTCCTTGTTTCTGTCCCTTACTCGTCGTTCTTTTTCTTCCCCAGCTTCACACTCCAAGCACAGCCTCAAACGCAGTGACGACTTGTCTCCCCTCCCCCAAAGAAAGAGTGACGGGCAACAGATGGAACTTCGAATGTATAAGACGGATACTCAAAAAAAAAGGAGGCTGAAAAAGAAGTTGACGAGGTGAAGATCGTCTTCGATAAGTGGGAAGAGAGAGAAAAAAAAAAGGGGGGAGAAGAATGAAGAAAAAGAATAAAAAAAAACCTAGAGGAGAAAAAAGAAGCAAGGAAGAAGAAAAAGAAGAAGTAAAAAAAAAAATACTCCAGAGGGCGAAAATGAGTGGTGGGTTATGAGGAAGAGAAAGTGGACGGAAAGGGGGGGGGGGGGGGGAACGGGGGGGGGAGGAGGAGAGTGGAAGAGGAGGAGGAGGAGGAGGAAAGAGGAGGTTAAAAAAGATGGACGGAGGAGTGGAGCGAAGGGGATCCTCACGATTGTATTTAAATGCAGAGACTGGAGGCATCGCAACAGATCGGATTTCAGGAGAGAGAGAAGATGAAAAGAGACGATGGGAAGCAGTCGGTTTAGTCCCAAGGGTTAGGGGTGGTGGGAGAGAAAGGGACGAAGTCCACTATTCTGGAGACGATCAATCAACCAACCCCCCTCCCCCCTTCTCTCTTCCTGCTCTCTCCCCATGTATCCGACACGACCAGTTTTTTTTTTTTTTCAGCAGTCTCTTCTTTTGTTACTCTCCTGGCCCTATGCCGTTTTTCGTCTACGCTGGCTACTCTTACTATGATGAAGAGACAGCTGGTGCCGGGAAGGAAAAGGAGGGGGGGGAGGGGGTATCCATCTCTTGTCTCTTCTTTTTTTTTTTTCCTCCTTTCCTTGTCTAGATTTCATCTATCGTGTGTGAGTGTGAGTGTGAGTGGAGATGGTTGGAGAGAGAGGGTGTGTGTGTGTGGGTGAGGGTGAGGGTGTGTGAGAGGGGAAGAAGGAAACCGAGACAAGGGGGTGGTGGTTGTGGTGGTGAGAAAGAGAATGTGTGTGTGTGAGAAAGAGAGAGAGAGAGAGAAAGAGGGAAGAAAAAAAAGGCCGAAAACGGTTAAAGAAAAACTAGATGGAGATGGAGACGGAGATGGAGACGAGACGATGTGTAGTCTTTTCCCCTCTTCTCTTCCAAGCCATGGCCATGGAACGAAGTAAAAGACGAAGAAAAAAGAAGAAGAAGAAGAAGGAGAAGAGACTAGGAGGGGGGGGGAAAGGAGGAAGGGGGAGGAGGAGATGGAGGAGAACAATTCTTCAACAAGTGAGGTGATGATGATGCAAGTGACATTTGCCGACATTACCCTACCCAGCTCTCACATAGCGCAAACACGTGCCGGGTAAAAAGGCGGCGGCGGGACACGCACACACGCACGCACACACACACACACACGCGCTGCACACGTGGCAGGGTCGTACCGGGGCAAGGGGGGGGAGGGAGGTTTACCGATCCGATAGAGCCCAGTTTTTTTTTTTTTTTCCTTCTTCTTCTTCTTCTTCTTCCCCTGTTTTTCTTGTTCATCATCTTCTGCTTTTGCTGTTCTTATTCATGCTGATAAACATTGATGCTCGTCTCGTATGTACATGTATACATGCATAGGTTTGTACATAGGTACATAGAGCGTGAGCAGGGTGGGAGGAAAGAGAAAAAAAAAGAGGGTAAAGAATAGCATTCTCTCTCTCTCTCTCTCTCCCACCCTCTCTGTCCCTTTCCATGTAAACGCAGGTAGAAGAAAGCAGTTTAGCCTCTCACACTCACTCACTCACTCTAAGAAAATCTTCAACTTCAACTCAAATTTTAAAAAATAACCAACCAAAAAAAAAGAAGAGGAAGAAATACATAGAAGAAAAAAAAGGGGGTTAGACTGTAAAACTAGCCTTACCATCATACCCTCAACCTGTCACCGGCCCGCCCGAAACCCAACCTACTTAAGCAGCGCGACTCGGTCACAACCCGCTTCCGTCCACCGGCGCTCTACCTTCCCGCCCGGCGCGCACCTACCCTTTTTTTTTTTTTTTTCCTTTTTAAACCTCGGTGATCTATCCATCTTACGGCAACCTAATCCGTGAATGTGATGTACATCATACAAGCATACTAAGAAATTTTTTTTCACGACACGAAAGATTTAGAAACGCACCAGTTCCTCCCTCGAGTTTTAAACACATAAAAAAAAATCATGTATAAATTCTGCCTTGGTCTAATCCCGGAAGAGGAAGGGGGGGGGGCGGAGTGAAAGATGAGGAGGGGGGGGGGGGGCAAGAGATGAAGAGATTCAAAGATGCAAAGAGAGGAAGAGACTAAAAAAGGTTCGAGACCAGAATCTAGAGAGACCAAGGATGCCCAACGGCGGCGGCGCTTCCGTCGTCTTGTCAGCCCTGCGCTAGAGATGGGAAAGGGTATCGCGGTAGGTAGGTACCTAGGTAAGCCAAGGCAGATATCTGGATGATGGATTACTCTGTTCTCAGGTCCGTAGTCATCATCATCTTTTTCTCCTTCTCCTTCTTCTTGAATGACATCATCCTACCCGTTGCATACTACGTAGTATCCGGAGACGGTATGCCTCACCGCCGTCACCGGTAGGCTGTAGCTCTATTTCGTTCATCATACGAAGACACACTCTCAGTACCTATCTTCTCACATGACCAGTAACCACACTTCAACACACGAGACTACCCTACACTGATTCCCACACCACCTGCATCACACTCACATCACATGATCAAATCATCGTCTTCATACCAGTTCGCTCGTTTATCGAAAGCCATCCGTCAACAGGGATGACCCCAGCTACCGACCTAGCCAGCATCCCAAGACACCAGCCAGTCCTAGCAGAAAGAAGAAAAAAAATTCTTCAACAATCAAATTGTCTCTTTTATCTCACTGGGGAAAGAAAAAAAAAGGCACAAGTACGGATAACGCTAACAGATTTATGAAACCAGCTGCACCATATCATATCCATCCTCATACCAACTAACACAACAGGGGAAAGGAAAGAAAAAAAGAAGACCTCCTGATTTCATAGGATGGAGTGTGGGTATCTACAGTATGTAGATGATTGTGAAGCAGGTCATCTTCTATATCACATCGTATGTCGTAACACGTGTATGTATAATATAGGAGGGGGCATACGAATAGCAGACATGAGCATTAAACAGCACATCACCAAGCCAAAACTTGATTTCCCAGCACATCATCAACCATCCAAAAACGCATTACAATCCCCCTCAATCCTCCATTCCAAGCGTTCCCCCCAGATTTCACTCCGTTTCCTTTTTCCCCCCCTTTTTCTTTCCTCCTCTTTTCTTTCCCCAGCGCTAATGAATATCCTGCCGTAAGTACATAAGATGGAGGAGGAGCAAAAAAAAGGGACGAATAGGGAAAAAGAAGATCAAAAAGAGAGAGAGAGACCCTTATCTCACCATCGCCGATCAAAAAAGAGGTCGAAACACAAGCGAGACGTGACTCTTCATCATCCACACACCCCCCCCTTTTTCCCCAACTATCACCATCCTAGCCCTTTTTTTCCCGTTTCTCCATCTTCCTTCCTCACATTGTACCTAATCTTCAATCTTCCACGCCCAAAAAAAAAAAAAGCTGATGCCAAGAATTCCAAGGGGTGAAGGAAAGGAAGAAAGAGGCAAGATTATTGTTTTTTTTTTCTCAGCATCGCTTGTGAAAGAGAATGGAAGTTAGTTGCCAAGACGGGGGCGCCTGACATGGGCTTGAGACTGCGCCTCCTAGTAGGTGAAAAGCGTGCGACTATCCGCACACCTTCTAGATATGGATGTGCAGATAGATGGGGTTGATATGGCTGGCTTCTTGCATCTGCCGGATGCGAGTGCCGTCGATATCAGGAGAATAGGTATGGAATATCTGTAAATGATTGCTGTAAAGTAGATCGGATGCTTAGACGACGGCAGACGACATCCCACTCCGTCCTCCTCGACATCCGTCGGGAGCTCGTCTTCAACGTAGCATCCGTAGTCTTTCACCATCTCCCCTGTTCTCCCCCTCCCATTCCTCTTCTTCATCTTGCCCCTTCACCTTCGTCCACTGCAAGCGTCATCATCGCCGTCTTAATCATCTTCTTCATCGTCTCCACCACCTCCTCCCCATCCCTCAACCCCATCTCTCCTCATCCCCCTACCCACCTATACACACACACACATGCCTAGTACCTAGGTAGGTACCCAGTAGGTAGTCCTCGCCGTCAGTCCACGTCCACTTCCAACCTACCTCATCACCTCTCTCCCCCCCCCCCAAGTATGTGAGTACTATGTCAAGCTGACCATCAGGTCCGACCTTATGTACCCATGCAGCCCGTCACAGGCTCACAGCTCACACCACCCCCCCCTCCCGAACGTGAAACCGACAGAGAACCCCTCCCCTCTTACATGGGTGGCCTCCCTCCACCCCTTCCCTTACCTTCCCCCCCGATTCTCCTTCTAGAAGCACCTTGTTTTCATCATCTTCATAACCCTCGTCATCTGCCCTTCCTCCTCACCTTCCTGTTCATCATCTTCTTCTTCTGTCATCGCGAGACACCCGCTTCGGCTGCCCTGTCTCATGTGCTCTGAAATCCTAGCCCGGCGTAGCCAGCCAGCCCTAGCCTACCTACCCAACTACCCAACCGTTTCGTCTTCTTTGGCCCTCTAGCGACGACAGCCTCGTTTGCCGATAGCCGTCCACCTTTCTTCCCCCCCCCCACCCCCCCTCCCCCCCCCCCCGGTCCTCGTCTTTGAAGCATACCACGCCGCCCGAGGGGGTCCGGCAAATTTTCTTCGAAAGAGGGGGGGGGGGGGGGGGGGGGGGGGAAGGGGGGGGGGGGGGCGCCCGGGGGGGGGGGGGAAAGCGAAGCGAACACCCGAGGGGTGGAGCAGCCACCCCTGCTTCTCGTTTTTTT
>PDHQ01000004.1:238460-301194 GCA_003339415.1 Ophiocordyceps camponoti-saundersi (nom. inval.)
CCCCCCCCCCCCCCCCCCCCCCCCCCCCCCCTTCGTTTTTTTTGGGGCTACCCCCGCCCGCGGGGGGGGCGGGGAAATTTTTTTGGAGGGGGGGGGGGGGGGGGGGGGGGGGGGGAGAAAAGGGAGGAGGGGTGTTCCCGGGCCGGAAGGCTGACCGTGTCGTGAACCCGTGGCGCTGTCGGAAACCGTCATCGTCTCTTTTTCTCTTTGGGAAGGGAGCTCCGTCGTCTCGTCCTCTTGTAGAAGCTCCTCCCCCCGGTCTCGTCCCAGGCTGTGTCAAAAGGTCAGGCAGAAGCACTCCGTCGTCGCAGACGTAACCTGCTTGCGTCTTTTCCCTTTTCATTCGTCTCGTCACCGTCCGCTCTCGGTAACCGTTTTACCCTCCCATCTCCTCTCGAGGCGGCCCGTCTTTGGTCGTGTTCGCCGCTCCGGCCTCGGCGCCCGCCACCATGTCACCATCATCCGCCGGCAACTCCCCAGCTTCGGCCTCTGCCTCGACCAGCTCCTCCATCCCCCCAACATCCGTCGGCCCGACCACCCCCTCCGGCGGCAGCGCCCAGGAAGGCAACGGGCTCGCGTAGGCCCACGTCCCGTCCGCGTCCTCGTATCGCCGGCTGTGCAGCCAGAGCGACAACTCGTGAGGCCCAGGGTCCGAGTAGAGCGGCGTCATGCAGACGGAGCACACCTCGCCCGTCAGCTTCTCCGCCCGCCGCTTCTCGTACTCGTCCACCATCTGGTCGTACCACGCCACCGCCTCGGCCGCCTCGTCCTTGCCCATGCGCGAGAGCCTGCTGATGATGTCCTCGTCCGCCGTCTCCTCCCCGGACGCGTCCGCCCGGCCCAGCGACCGGCCCCACACCCGCTCGTTGGCATAGATGGGGTCGTTCTGGATCGGGTGGCCCAGGAACTGAAGGTGGACTCGGATCTGGTGCGTCCGCCCCGTCACCGGCATGCAGCGCACGATGGAGTAGCCGCGTCGGCACCCCGGCCGCGGCTCGTAATAGGCAAGCCGCCGGAAGACGGTACGCGCCGTCTTGCCGTTGGCCCTGACCCGGTTGAGCCCCAGCTTGGGCGATATCTGCAAGATGGGCTGGTCGCAGACGACGTCACCGGCCGGGAACTCGCCGACGACGCGGGCGACGTACTCCTTGCGCACCGTCCGCTGCTTAATCTTGCGCGTCATGGCTTCGGCCGCCGCGACGTTCTTGGCGACGAACATGACGCCGCTCGTCAGACGGTCCAGCCGATTGCACGGGTGGGGCATGAAGCCGTCCGGTCGCTCGGCCCTCATGATCTCGATGACCGAGTTGAACTTGTAGCGCCCGGCCGGATGCACCGGCACGCCCGACGGCTTGTTGATGACGATGATGTCGTCATCCTCGTGCAAGACGCCAATCGGCTCGGCCGTCACCGGCGGTTCGTGTCGGTGCAGCGTATGCGATACTAGATCGCCGTTGCGCAGCACGTACTCGGGCCCGACCCGTTTGCCGTTGATCAGCACGTCTCCGGCCTCCATCGACTCGCGATAGTAATCCAGACTACGGTCGCGGAACTCGGACTCGAAGACTTGGATGAGTTGTCGTCCGCGCCATCTCTCCTTGCAGTAGGTGTTGTAGGTCCAGTGGTAAGGCTGCACGCGCCGCAGGCCATCGTCGATGAAGGTCGGCGGCGGCCATACCTGCTGCACGGGAGTAACCGTCGCCAATCGTCTCGCCTGTGACATGGCTGCTCGAGGTGAGATTCGTGAGCCGGCAAGCATCCGGCCGTAATGGCGCTTGCCAATGGCTCGCAAAGCACCGTAGAGATAAAAGAAGAGCATGAGAGAAAATAGGCGGTCTATGCCGGCACAATTCAATCCCCTGACCACGTGACGACGATGTCGCTTCGGTCCGTGCCTCGGTCCGTGCCTCGGTCCCGAAGCCGGTTCCGGGAGCCGGTCCGTGCTCGAAGCCGATCCCCAACTTCGCCAGTCCTTTTGCTGCGTTCCAGCCATGTCCGCGCCGGCCAATCGCCGGGCTCGTCGCCGCGACGACTACCCCTACATACTAGACTACCGCACACGCTGGTATAGACAGACTTGCCCCCCCCCCCTTCACATCCGCTACCTAGGTATCCAGAAAGGGAGCAACGCGGAAAGCTGACTGGAAGAATAGGAACGACAACGACATGTATGATCACGTCAACAATTCCGTCTACAACTTCCTGTCCGTCCCCCCTTCATCCCCCATAAGATCTGCCCCTATATCCCCCTTATACCTAAACCGTATCCCCCAGCTTCGACTCCGTCGTCAACGTCTACCTCGCCGACCACTGCGGCATCCACCCTCCCAACTCCCCCCAGCACCCTCTCGTCGCCCACACCAGCACCGACTTCTTCCGCTCCATAGCCTACCCCGCCGTCGCCGAGGTAGGCCTGCGCGTAGCTCGCCTCGGCCGGTCCAGCGTCACGTACGAACTGGCCTTGTTCGAGCGCGGCTTCGAGCCCGTCTGCGCCGTATGCGACTTCGTTCATGTCTTTGTCAACCGCGTCGATGGAAGGCCTGGCTCCGAAGGCATGAGGCCCGATCTGCGTGCCGGACTCGAGCGTATCCTCCGTCCTGCCAGCAAGATCTGATGAGAACTCCTTCTTTGGGCTTCTTTATCTTCATCTCGTCTGAAAGAAACTCGCGGTGAAAGAATTGAACAGTCAGATTGCTCGTTTTTCTCGTCATTCAATAACCTCTCACCTATCCTCAACCCAGACATACATACCTACATGCTACCTACCCACATACCCCATTCATTTACCGCTCTCCCGCCTGCTCCTCGAACCGATACAGCTGCTCAACACACATCCTCACAGCCGCCGTCCTAACCCCCCTTCGCCTCCTCGCCGCCAATAAAAGCACCACCGTCATCGTCGTAGTCGTCGTCGTGTCACCCTTTGATCGGAAGGGGAGCGTCGCTCTCCGCTTGCCTCGTCCCATTGCCGTGGCCATTGGCGTCTTGTTTTTCTTTGGTTTGTTTCGTCTTCGCTATTCGTCCTCGTGATAACTTCTCTGTTCGAATCCGTCTTGTTACCTCTTCTTCTTCTTCTTCTTAATGGCTGAGTTGTTCTGGCTTTGTCGTCCCCTTTCGTAACTCGTCTCTCCTCGATGCTCAATTCAGATGCAGTTTCTTGAGATAGAAATGGGGGAATCAGAAATTTCCCAACATGACGCAGTGAGAGAGTCTCGATCAGCGCTAAGAACCTACCAAGCAGCAAAAGGAACTGACGAGACAAACCAAGCCTGGAATAAGACGCTTGTTTCTTCTTAATCGAGCGAAACAGCAACGACAACATACATCAGAGTCATACACACAGACTCAAGACACAGACACACGCATACATACACGCACATACACATATATATATACCCCATATACGGAGTATGCGACGACACTTTGCAACTCGCCCCCCTCAATCAACCGGCTTCTGCCGTCCAATGCCCTGTCCCGCTCGCCCTCCACGCCTTGAACAGCTCACCCACAGGCCTGGTCCGCCGCGCCCAATCCTATCTGGCCGGACAACGTGGCACTGCATGCGCCTCCCACGCCATGACGGCCGTCTGAAATCCTCACGGAGGCAAGGCTCCCCCTCAGCTTGCCGCCGCTCTGGTCCGCCTGGAATCCCGTCATCACCTGTAGTTCGAATGCGGTGTGACCAATTCGTCTTCCTTCCCCTTGCCCTCGTCCTCCCCTCTCTCCTTTCCCCCCCCTCTTCTCTCCCCCCCCTCTCTCCCTTCTTTAGCCGTCACCTCAGTCGTCACCTCAGTCGCCAGCCTCGGCCTCTTCCTCTTCCTCTTCCACCCCGGCCACCACCACCTCCGGAATCGCATCCTTAAAGGCGAAGCCGTATCTCTCGACAATCTTCTCGCCGCCAAACACCGCACTCATGTCCCCGTTACTGCCCGGTGACATGCTGACGCCCCCTCGGAGCCAGCGCTGAAGCTTCAGGGCCGCCGACGCCATGTCCGTCGCCACGTGCCAGTTCTCTGTGCCGACGTACATAAAGGCCGTCACCAGTATCGTCTTGGACATGCGCCCATGAACCGACTGATGAGAGCTGGCCACGATGCCAATCATCATCCAGGTAAAGATGCCGCCGAGCACCGACCACCGATCCAGTCCCGCCGTCCAAGCGCAGCCCCAGATCTCGGCGAACTCTTCCTCGCTGCATACCATGCTGGTCGGCAACCGACGCACGATGGCTTTGCTGTAGATCAGAGCCGACTTGCGGATGCAGCGGTGAACGAGGTCCGGCGCGAACATGGTGCTGGGGACCCGGCTTTCCGTCTCGCTAGTGCCGGCTTTTCGAGGCCCCCATGTATCGTCTCCCTCTCGCTTCCTCTTCATGCCCATGGTCGCGTTGCACGGACTGGTGGCACTCTCGGCATTCGGCAGACTCATCGCCACGTCCTCGGGCGCGAGGCTCACAGAAGACAGGACGCTAATGGCCAGTGAATACAGGCTCGCAGGGTAGTCTTCGGACGAGTCCTCCGGCAGCTCCACGACGGCCTTGATCAGGCTTCGCAAGTCGTCCAAAATCTGTGCCGTGTGAGGATTGAGCTGCAAAGGGGTGGCAGCGGGACTGCGGAAAGGGGGGCTGTCGAAGAGCAGAGGCGAGTTGAAGTTGACCTTGAGCGGGTCTCGGACCGGGTCGTAAAACTCGAAGCCCGGCTCCCCAAACAGCTGAGGCTCGGTCTCGTGGGCGAGGGCGATGGAAAAATCGTCACTGCGCGCCAGGTCAGCACCGGCATTGGGGGAGGGGTAACCTAGTCATGGCTCAACGTACATCAGGGCCACCTTGCTGGTGTAGCCTTCCATACCGAGGTTCTGCATGCTGCCCCTTATCTGAATCATTCTCTTGAAGCCGGCCATGTGAGCATGGAGTTCCTCCGTGCTGCCCCAGTACCACGAGGTCAGGATCGAGTGGGCCACTGCCAGCATCGCCGAGTCGTCGGTACACATGTCTGGGTTGGCAAGGTGCTCGTTGAGCATGCGCATGACTGTCTGGCGATGAAGCAAGAGCATCGTCTTGGGGATCCGCCCCGTCTCGTTGAGGAAACTGGCCGTGGCGCAAAGGACGACGTGAAGGACGAGGGGGTCTTGGATGGAGACGGCAACCCAGTTCTTCATGAAGCGGTTGTTAGGACGCGGAGTTCCGTCGAGGGAGGCCTTGAATCGGCTCATGAGCTGAAGGTCTGAGCAGGTCAGTTCAGTTCACCGAGGCGCGAAAAAGAAATCGCGGCGCTTACGAGTGCGGACGAGCTCCTTGTTCATTTGCGTGTGCGCCATCGGAAGGTAGCGGACCTCGTCGTCGAACCTTGATATGGATGCGCTCGGCGAGCTGACATGCTGAGATGCGCGGAGTAGATGGGCGCCGTCGATGTGCCACTCGTCTTTGACGATGCTGTTGGTGACCTTGAGGCGGGTCTTGAGTATGTATTGCAGGAGCTCAATGATGTCGTGGCCGGTAAAGACGCCCGTCTTGTCTCGGAAATGCAGGCGCAGCTGTTGCTCGACGTCCGGAACCTGGCCTTGCATGTGAAAATAACGGTTCAGGCCTCGGTTCGACGGCGGGATAGTGGGCGAAGTGAGGCCAAGGGTAGCGGGGGAGCCTTCAGGGGAGCTTTCCACGTCTGCGCGATCCTCGACCTGCAAGAGCGCATCGTAGACGACGTCCATGTCGAGATGAGAATAAGGGCCGCTCGCCTGAGACTCCGACTTGCCAGGCTCGGGCGGCGGCACAGGGGCAGGTCTACAAGAAAAAGAGGGTTCAGGGTCCGAGACGGCATGAGAAGAGTCGAGGAGAGATGATCAAGATACCTCTTAGGCTTATCGATGCCATACTCGCACGCCGGCTGAGGAAAGCGACGAGCACAGTTCGTACAGGGCTGAGTGAGAGAGCACTACAACGATGTATTAGCGATGTGGAGAGCAGACAAGAGGGATGACTCAACCCTTTGCTTCCTCCTCCGGCACTCCTTGCAAGCCGTAGGGTATCGCGTCTTGAAGACGAGACCCGGTGAGAGCGACGTCCGCGGTCGCGGCCGGGGCCTGGGGGCCTGTAGGCTGTCGGACATGACCTGGAGCATAGCGCAGCGCAGCAGTCTCGAGGAAGAAAGGAGAAGAGAACGACGATGACGATGACGGCTGGGGGCCGGATTTCAAGCGACCATCAACCGTCTCCGCTCTTGTCTCTCTATCTTCCTCTCTCTTCTTTGTCTCTTTCTTTCTCTCCCCTCCCCTGACTCTCTGTCTCTATTTCTTCTCCTCTCAGTGGCAACGATGATGACGATAACGACGACGTCGATATCGATGAAGCACTCGTAGGGCTGGATGATGGCTTCAGTATGCGCGTCAGGGATTAAAGGCGGATGAATGGTCAAGTATCCGTACAGAAGAGGGGGTGGGAGAAGGACGGGTGGTGGTGGTTGAACGATTCGAGCCCTGGAGGGTGTGCGGGGTGAAGGCGCACGGTACGTTTGTCCCTGTGCCTGCGCAACCAACACAGTACCCGCTTGGTGAAGATGGACCGTGTTGTCGTTGCACGGTGCGTATACCAAGGTGACGTTAGCCCTCGTCGTCCTTGAACGACTGCGAGAGAAAGTTGGTGGCTGGAAGGCACATGCATACCATACCTGTACGTATCTCAAAGCATGCTCTTCTCCTCAACTGGGTATTCTCATATGCCATGCATGGACGCATGGCGTATGCACAAGTCTCCCTACCTAGGAACGCGGCTAAAACCGTTGCCGGCCGTCGATCACCCGCTGTCTTCACGGCTAAAAAGGGACCCGCTTTCCTCTCCGGGCAACTTCTTCCCGCTCCGCTCCGCTCCGCTCCGCCACCCGGTTCATCAACCGGCAGCACACCTTAAGCTTCACATGCACTGGCGAACTGGTTGTGCGGTAGCGCCTCGGCACATGACACTGCCGACCTACAATCTACCAGCCTGAGAATACACTTGGTCCGTTCGCGACGGACTGCACTGATATTATTGCCACCACGTTGGTTCGACAACGAGGTGACGCCAGCCAAATCGCTCAACAACACGCTCAGGAAATGCCGCCCATCGCTGACGTCAGCGGTAAGTAAAAGAGACTTTCCGTTATCTGGCCGCTGTCCCTCGCCCTGCTACTCCAAATCCTTGTATCACCAACCCCTTCCCCTCCTTTCCTCTTTCATTCCAAGTGGTATCGGTAGTAGAAGCCTGTAAAACCAGCCACGTGCCCTCAAACGCCTCGTCTTGTAGAATCACAAGGACTAGACAGGTGAATTGGAAAATCACGGAACAGGTCCGCATCCAACACCGCGGTATCCCGGCTTCCGCGCCATGTTGACCGGCGGTGGAGGCTCGTCATCCAAAGGGTACGGGGGCGTTGGTACCCTTGGCGGGCGCGGCGGCGGCAACGGTCTCTGCTGCGGCTGTCGGCGCTGGCTGCCCGGAAGAGGCGTCTTAGGCGGCAGGGGCGGTGGCGTAATGGCCGGCGGCGGCGCGGGCTGCTGAGGCAGCGGTCTCGGGTGCTCGTCCGGCCCCATGACGGCAATCTTGTCGCCCGTCGTCGCCAGCCGGTACTGAGCCGGCGTCGGCGCAGATACCAGGAGCCTGTCGGAACCTGAATCGAACGAAGAACGGCTCTCCGGGCTGTGAGGCGGCGCAGGGAACGTCGTCGGCACGTCTCCCATCAGCTCCACCGCCATGGGCAAGTCTATGTCGTTGGACTTGACGGGCTCCGGCATTCCCCTCGCCGCCCGGTCCCAGCGTGCCTTGGCTCTGAGGATCTTAGCCAACTTGGTCGAGATGCCGTGAATCATGCGTTGCTCCTTGTCGCGGGCCATGTAGCGCCGCGTGCCGGTGCTAATGTCGCCCAGACGATGCCACTCGTTCATACCAAATTCACCCACCCCCATTTCGACGTTGAGTCGGTAGTAGTTTTCCCGGTTAACGCCCCGTTTGGACAGGTGTTCCTGTTGCATGTATTCGTGTATGTCCTCGCATCCCTCGATCTTCAGGATCAACTTCTTGCGTGCTTCGGCAAAATCGCCGAGAAGTCCGTCATACCAGGAGTGCTGGTTGGCGTCACTGCTTTTGGGCCTCTTTCCGGTGCCGACACTGACGAAGACGCCGATCTCGCGCCCCGGCCACTCGTTGACGACAGCCTCGTCCAGCGCTTCCGGCGCCGGATTAAAGGTGCCCACTCCGTCATCGTGAAACCACGACTGGCCGATTTGAACGGGCTTGAAGGCGAGGCCGACGGCACACGTGGCCCGGCCGGCTTGCCATATCTTGCAGTCGAATTCAGGTGGTGGCTCGCGTCGAGAGTCGTACGATCGCAACATGACGGGCGGTGAGTCGGCAGGTGATTCCTTGTAAATTGCCGTAACGGCGCTGCTGGCGCGGTGAGTTTGAGGCGTCGCACGCATGTAAATGGGGCGCACTCACGTCTTGGTCCTGTTTTCGCGAGCGTCGTACAATCGAGCATTGGCGTTGCCAAGTCTGGAATTGAATGGCATGGGCCGAACAGCCGCCTGCGCGGTGGGACTGCGGGCGCTGAAGCTGACGGTGCTGGCGTTGCTCGGCTGCCGGCGGGGATGGTGAGACGCGGAATGAGCAGAATGGAGAGGGCTGAAAATCTGTGACCCGTTTTCGCAGTCGTCGTCGCCGCCATCGTTGCCTTCTTTGTCGAAGACAGTATGCTCACGGACACATTGCTTGATGGCGTCCTCCAGGCGACTGGCCTTGAAGAGGGTGGAGCGATAGGGGATGCCGGCGATGGTCTTGTCCGTCTCAAAGACCATGCGCGTCATCCGCACGTATAACTCCTTGCACGTCTCGAGGTCTAGGCGCAGACGGCCCAGCATGATGGCGATGAGCCCGCCGGTACCGGTGCCTACGATGAGGTCGAAGTGGTGACAGGGCTTGGGTATCTCATGACGGCGGGGAGCGCGGCCCTCGGTCTCGACAAAAGTGCGGTGCATGAGCTCTTGGACGATGATGAGCATAGAGTAGCCGCGCACACCTCCTCCATCTGCTCAGAGGTCAGCGGGGAACTGGGACGCAAGGAGCGGAGAGGTCAGCGTACCGAGAGAGAGCACCCGTAGCGGAGGACCCTTTGTGGTGTCCGTCCTCCGGATGCCGTGATCCATGGCGGCGCGGAGGGAGGACGGGGAAGATGAAGCCGGAGAGGCTCGTCGAGGAAGAGTTGAGTCGGTGGCGATGGAACAGTGACTGGCATGGCTTGGAGTGGTAACGGGCCGAGGAGTCGGGGGGAAGGTTTGGAAAGGCGCTTTGTGTGGCGGGGGAAGCATCGAGGTACACAGCACAGTGTTTGTGTGGCTGTACGGCTATGTTTCGGTAAGCGGAAAACACCGATCCAAGCCAATACTGTGCGCTAATATTCGTACTACAGCATGTGTTTTTTCTTACTGCTGCCTGGAGGTCACATGGAGCGTCACATCCAGGTAAGCAGGTAAGCATTCGCTCATCGCACGGTATTATCACGAAGCCGGGGTCCCTTGGGCTCGGCTGTTCGGAGATGTCGAGAAGGGCGAGCACTTGGCCAACTTTTACGAATGGGCGTGTGAATCCGCGCAGCGGCTTTTAAATAAACAGGAAGAGGGCTTTGAGGCTGTGCAAGAAGCTGATCAATTTACGAGCATCTGTACGGCAGATGTACTGTACATACGTCAAGTCATGATACTCGCATGCAGAGACCTCATGTGTCGTCTTCCGTCATCCTTTCCCTGTCCACCAATCGCACGAGGAACAAGTACGGGACAAGGCCCTAATCCAGCCGGCGAGGCTGATGTTCGTCACGAATGCAGCCTTGGCGGACCGTGGCTGAAGCACATGCTCGGCGCCTCTTTCATCCCCCCCGCTCACCAAGCACCAAGCCTCGTAAGAGAAGGGAGAAAGGTGTGTGTGTGTGGGGGGGGGGGGGGGGGGTGTAAGGAGAAAGCAAAAAGGAAGATAATTCGTGATCGGGCGTCAGGCTGATCATGGTTGGGCAGCAGAACAGACAGCGACTGCGCCCTCCGACCTGCGCCGTCGCACGGGGAGAGGCGACCCTATCAGGACCGAGGCTCTGGCCAGACGTCAATGGGCGGCAGCAGCTCGTGGTCTCAGTCCCCCCCTTTGACGACTGAGGAGGAGGAGGAGGAGGCTGGCGGGAAGAGAGTCAACTTCAGTGGCGGGCTGCTTCGTATTTGGTTTTTTTTTTTTCCTTTTTCTCTGCTTGACAACTTGATTGGCAGCCCGGCGGCAAGCAAGATGCTGGCGCTACAGAGGCCAGGTCTATGGACGGGGTCTCACCGGATTGACCGGCCCGGAGGAGGCCGTCTTTCCATTGGATTGATGATGACAGGAATGACTCGATTATGAGGAAGAAAACGAAAGATTTAAGTCGGATAAAAGTACATAATATCAACAATAAATAGACAGGATGAAGGAGAGAGAGGGGGGGGAGAGGAGGGTTTTCAGGCGCCACACAGGAAGTCGGGGAGAGGGGGAGAGGGGGGGGGGGGGGGGACACACACATACGCCGCGCCAGGCTGATAGCGATAGCTGCCTCAGGTACCCACAAGGCTGCAAGTCGGGTGGGCAGCCAATAGTAGTGCGCCCAGCCTTGGATATTTCCCTCGTCATCCATCCAAGCACTACGCTGTTAACTGGCTACCACCCATCGGCTGCCTCTCCTCCACTTCTCCTCGCCGTCCTCGTCTTCTTTCATCCTCTTCTACCGCCTGTTCTGTCGCCGCCCGCCTGCCCGTCTCCGTTGCACGCCTCCGCCTCGTCGGCCTCTCAGCCTTCTTCTCTCAGGCTGGACTTGGTGGTTCGACGCTCCCCGCTTCTCATAACCGTGCCCGAACTGATCGCTGATCTTCTTCCTCTCCTTCTCCTCCTCCTCCTCCTCATCAACAGCTGCCTGTTCATGGAGCCGTCTAGCAAGAAGCGAAAATTGGCTCCCAAGGTCAACGCTTCTCCGGCTGCCAATGTTCAGCCTGCCCAGTACGCTCGCGAAACGGTCCGCCTCGACGGCCCCCCCTCTTCCGCAGCTTCTTCTCATACCGCGTGCCCATCCTCTAACTCGAATTTGTCGCAGCAGCCAGCGCCGCCCGCTCAGCAGCAGCAGCAGCAGCCATCCGCCGCCCACAATGAGCCCCTTGCTGACCGCCAAGACTTCGAGTCATTCGCCCATCATCTCCAGGAGGCTGCCTTACTCATTCATCGCCAATATCAGAGGACATCGTATGTAGACGTTTCCGTCCTGCTTCTTAGCTGGGAGGGCGACGGCGCCGTCAGCGACGATGTGGCAACCCTGGAACAGGTTTTCCAAAAGGAGTATCACTATGATACGCAGTCATGGCAGATTCCCACCGTTCCCAATCCCAGTATCAAGCTGGGCGTCCATATGGCCTCTTTTCTCGAGCACGCGAGGCCCGACCACCTCTTAATCATCTACTACTCCGGCCACGGTTATGTCGGCTCTGACGGTCAGCTGTACTGGGCATGGTTAGTCAATCTCTTTCCCGTATTGCATCGTATTGTTGGCTGAAGGCGTTGCCCACCTATATAGCAATACTCGCGATGATGCGGTCAAGCTCAAGTGGGAATGCGTCCGCTGCCTGCTCGAGGATGCCCAGTCCGATATACTTCTACTCTTGGATACGTGCGCGATGCCAGATGCTGCTACGGCCGGCAGCCACGGTATCAAACAGGCCATCGCCGCTTACTCGGCCGAGCACCATCCGCAACCAGCCGGCTCGTCATGCTCCTTCACCTTAAACCTGGCCGAATCACTCCGCAAGCTCGTAGGCGGGCTGCCGTTCACCGTTCAGCGGCTCCATGACGAAATCATGTCCCAGCAGCTGGCCCAGGCGCCCCAGGCACAATCCAACGGCGCGTCGGTCCCTCCTCCTGATCAAAGTCAGCTGCCAATCTTCTTCAATCTGACGCCCGGCAAGGGCCAGAAGTTGACTCTTGCACCTCTCTCCGCACAGCCGCTGTCAGCTGTAACTAGAGGTGATGTACAACTCATTGATCCAGACTCTGTCGCCGACGTTCTCTTGGACGAGACTCGCACCCTGGTTTGCACCACCATAATGAGCGAAGCCAACCCCAATATGGCCCGCTATAATGCATGGCTTCAGAACACGCCGCCTCTCGCGGCCAAGATTTCTGTCGAGGGCTTATTCCTGGGGCCGCCAACCTTGCTTCTTATCTCGATGCCACATTGGCTCTACACCTTGGTTCAGTACGATAAAATCTGCTGCTCCATGGGCCCTGTTAGCTCTCACAACATGCTTCACCTGTACCAAAAGGTCGTCGGACCGGCAGGCACCAGGCCATCGGCCAAGGAGGTGGAGGACGGTCGGATCCTGCTCGAGGCGCGGGAGCTCGCCGCCGTGACGCCGTCCCACTCACGGAAGGAGCTCGACAACGGCCACGACGATGGACATGATGCACCGGAGCCCCTGGTTTCACCGGTCAAGCCTATCAAGCCCAAGGAAGAGGTCGAGGACTCGGTCGAGATACAGGTGGCAGCGGAGCAGCTCAAGGCGCTGAGCCACATGCGGCATCGAAGCGACGAGGGCGCCGGGCAGCGACCTCGGACTAGTCTTCCCAATGCGGTACCTCGCGACGAGGCGGCGCTCGATGCGGCCACGGACTCGGCGGCGGCGGCGGCGGCAGTAGCGGCATCGGCGTCGGCATCGACGACAACAATGGCCGAGTCCAGCAAGTCGGCGCGTGTCAAGGCGCCGCGCCGCTTCATGCCCAAGCAGGAGACACGGTGCAACCACTGCAGCCATGCGCCGTTCAAGGACTCGTCATCGCTGCGCAAGCACATCGCCGCCGCCCACACTCGGCCTTTTCCCTGCGCCTTCTCCTTCGCAGGCTGTACAAGCACATTCGGGTCCAAGAACGAGTGGAAGCGGCACATCGCTTCGCAGCACCTCTGCCTCCAGTACTACCGCTGCTCCGAGTGTCCACAGGGCGCAGCCGATGGTAAAGGCAACGAGTTCAACCGCAAGGACCTGTTCACGCAACACCTCCGGCGCATGCACGCTCCCTTCCACGTCAAGCGGGCCATGTCAAAGGGCGACACCAAGCTTCTGGCAGACTGGGAGGAGTCGGTCAAGAGCATGCAGCAGTCGTGCCTCGTGACGCGCCGTCAACCGCCGCAGCGGTCGGCCTGTCCCAAGCCCGGATGCCAGCACGAGTTTAGCGGTGCCGGCTCCTGGGACGAGTGGACGGAGCACGTCGGGAGGCACATGGAAAAGGGCGAGGCTCAGAGTCTCGGCATCGACGGTCTCCTCGCCCGATGGGCTCTTGACGAGGGAATCATCGAAGTAAAAGACGACGGCGAGTATCGACTCTGCGCCGGCAACGGCTTCGTCTCCTCTTCCTCAACCGCCTCGGCCGGAAAGGACTCTTCGTCAATGGTCTCCGCCTCCGCTGCCTCCGCCCTCGCCGCGGAGTCTTCTCGACTAGAGGATCCTCGTGCGTCGTTGCTGGATGCGAGACCGGCTGAGCACCAAGCCTGAGTTGTCATACTCTTGCCTGATATTCTTCCTCTTTTCTTTTTCTTTTCTTTTCTTGTCTTTTCTCGTCTTTTCTTACAGCATCTTCTTTACTATCCATCGTCTCACTTGATTCATACGCGTTTTCTCCCCTCCTTCCGTCTTCTTCTTATCCCCCCCCCTTTCCTTTCTCCCAACAGATCGGTAAGGACTCTATCGATGTTAGAACGACAGTTGAGACGAGTGGGGGAAAAAAACAACCAATGATCTTTTAAAAAGGGGGTGTTTGGAAAGGAGATGTGGTCATGTTTGTCACGAAAAAGGGGGGGGGGGAAGAGGAAAGAAAACTGATGATTGCTTTTCATATGTGAAGAGAAACCTACTGTTCTCTTCCTCCCTTCCATTTGTCTTCCATCTACTCCTTTCTATCATCGCCTCTGTTCTCGGTCTATTCTCTTGGGCATGGCTTCTATAAAAAGTGGTGTTTGTCTTTTTCTGTACGTGTCTTCTTCCCCTTTTTCCCCTTTCTTTCTCTTTGTGCATACATTGCGAGGGGGGTTCTTATTCGTAGGGCTGGTAGATAGTAGAGGGCCTGTGAGGCTCATTCACGGACATACATACATAAAACATACACACATAGGCAGTTTACTTTTCCATGATCCGAGATGCTTCTTGTATCTTCTAGCCATATCGTGGACGATATCTCCTCTAGAGAGGAGGCGATCAAGCTATGTAAACGGTACGAGACGCATTGAGGCGGAAATCAACCTCGTGACTCGAGCTATACATGCGCGACCCTTCCGGAGCATGCTCGCGAAGGCCCTGCTCAGGCGCAGAACCGGCGCTCATGATGGTGACCTTTGCCACGCGGGGCGCGACGCCGGGACAGTTGAAGACTCCGTGGAAGGAGAGGAAGCCATCGGTGTGATTGTAGCGGAAGGAAATGAGCGAGAGGCCGTCCTGGGGATCGAGGCTCTCTCCGTCGTCGAGGTAGAGCTCTCCCAATGCCTCGCCGTGATCGTCGAGGGCGACGAGCAGCTCAAAGTCCTGACGGCGAAGCTCCGTCGTCGTCTGCGTCGAGTTAAGACGCGCGGGAAGGATGGTGCCGCCGCGGATGAGGAGCGGGATCATGGTCGGGTCCTGATGGAGGAAGACGTGCTCAGCTGACTCGCCGCGGATGGGCTTGTGCGAGTACCAATCGTAAAAGATGTCGTCAGGGAGGTAGACGCGGACGCCGGTTGCCCCTTTGTCCGTCACGGGCGCCACCAAAAGGGCCGGACCGTAAAAGTATTGCAACTCGAGCGGCCAGGTGCGCCGGTCGTGCGGGTAGAGGTAGAAGACGGGCTGGATGGCGGGCCGGCCGTCATCGCTCGACGCCCGCATGGCCGTGTACATGTAGTCGAGCAGCCGGTAGCGGATGGCGATGGCCTTGCGCGCGCTTTCGGCCACGCTCTCCCAACGATAAAACTCCTGGGCCAGCGCCCCCTCGACGTTGTGGTTGCGATAGAAGCTGGCAAAGGCGCCCAAGGAAGCCCAGCGCGCGCACAGCTCCTCCGTCGTGTCGCCGCCGAAGCCGCAGACGTCGGCGCCTACCATGGAGAACTGGAAGAGGGCGGTGAAGGCGAGCATGGAGCGGATCGAGTTGCGATACATGTCCCACGTCGACATGTTGTCGCCCAGCCAGTGGCCGACCTTGGACCCTGCGCCGGCAAAGGTGCTGCGCGTGATGATCAGTGGCCGCTTGTCCGGGCGCCGCGCCAACATGGCCACGCGCGACGCCGAAGACATCATAGAACCGAACAGGTTGTGCGTGTCGTACATGACGAGGCCGTTTTGGTGGTGTACATCAGTGTGGACCGTCCGGTTCGAGAGGCCGCCCTTGTCCGAGTTCCACGAGTCGACCGGCGCCATCTTGTTGTGGATGGCGTACCTAGGATACAGCAGATCGCGACCCGGGAGGCCCTTGGCGTCGCCGAGCGTGCCGGCCGAGCGTGGGACGGGCACGCCTTCGGTGTCCGGCGTCAGCACCGTCAACGGCACCATGGCCTCCTCCATCGTCCCGGACCGCTCGGACTTGCACGTCCCCGGCGGCTGGAAGTCACACGGCCAGCCGGGCAGCGGCCGAGGCGGCTGACGTACCGGGGGAGCAGGCGGCGGCATCCCCCTGGCCGAATCGTACGGGTCGTCGCAGGGCCAGGGGCACATGGAGTTGCTCGGCTCGTTCATGTCGATCCAAAGAGCATCAATGTCGACGCCCTCGGACGCGTTGAAAAAGGAGTCAAACTGGCCGTTCCAATACTTTTGCGTATTGGTGGCAAACCAATCGGGGAACACGGTCACACCGGGCCACACGACGCCCAGCCACAGTGAGCCGTTGTCACGCCGGAGGAAGACATCGTCCTTGACGCCCTGCTGCAGCGGGGGGTATTCCTGGTAGGCCACGGCGGGGTCGACCATGACGACGTAGCGCTGATCATGTTTGTGCAGGTGGGAGACGAGCTGGCGCATCATGCTCAGGGAGAAGCGCTCGGGGTCGAGGGTAAAGGTGCGGCGACGGTCCATGTAGTCGATGTCCGTCCACATGGTCTCGAGCGGAATCTTGGCCAAGCTGTAGTTGTGAACGACCTCGGCCACGTTGTAGGCGTCTCGGTAGCCGTAGCGGCACTGGTGAAATCCGAGTCCCCAGTACGGCTGCAAGGCCGGTAAGCCCGCGACCTGGCCGTACTGCTGAACCACGCTGATGGGACTCGGTCCGGAGAAGAACCAAAAGTCCAGAACGCCGCCAAGCGTGTTGTACTCGAGGTACTGCTTCCCGTCGTCCGTGGAGTTGATGATGACGTCCATGCCGTTGGAGTTGAGCAGGAAGACGCCATGAGAGCCGGTCTGGCGGTGCTCGAGATAAAAGGGGTGAGAACCGTATAAATTGGTGTCGCCGTTCACGCCGTAGCTGTCGGCGTTCCATAGGGTCCGGATGTAGTTGCTAGTCCTGAGCCGAAATGGATCAGAATGCTCCCCGAGCCCGTACAGATACGGATCCTGAGGAAGGGAGGTTCGCAGGCGTATATACTGCGACTCAAAGACGAGTGAGGCCGCCGATGTGTCAAAGAGCACCTCATCGGAGCCGGCACGGAGGACCTGAAAGGAAAAGGGCGATGCCGTGTAGTTGAACTTGAGCTTGCTTTGACGCGCAGAACTACGGCCGCCCGGACGAGAGAAGACGGACTCGGGAACCTGGTACACCTGGTTGGCACGGTCCTGGATCTTGACATGGAGGCGATCGTCTGAATGCTCCGTCAGCCATCTTTGCCAAGTATCTACAAATTACGGCATTTACCTGTCTCGTGCGTAACCTCGAGTGTGAGATCATCTAGATCAGTGCCATACGCGTTGCAGGGTACATCCAAGGGCTTCAGACTGGCTGTCAAGCCGCTGTCTGTCTGCCTCAGGTCATGAGCATTATAGCCGTGGCACGCATCGAGACTGCTGGCTGCCGCGGTAGTGATGAAGAAAAAGGGGCTCCAGAACCTCATAGCTGGCGAGTGCAAATGGTGAGAGGCAGAAGATGGTCGAGGATAACGCAACGACGAAAGGAGAGTTTATAAGTATGGGTCTGTTGAGAAGGGAACAGCGCCAAGATTGTTGGTCGTCACCGATGATGCCACTGGCATCTGGGTCTCGAACGAATACCGTCCCATCGATCATCTCGGTTACGCAGAGAAACTGCACGTGGTCCCTATTCCGTGCCGCTCGCGTCGCTTTCCATCATCCGTGAAATCTCCCCTCACCGGCTGTTTGTCCATGCGGGGAGGCGCGTCTGCAGGCTGCAGGACGGGACGATCTCTCCCCAGGTTCGCACGTCGGGGAACAGCCAGGGACAGGATGGTGGCTGGATTCGGCTGTCTTGCCCGTCGGTGGAGAAGACCGGCCGATGACGATGCCGTGAAGTTATAGCGGTCATCGTTGCCAAATTGCAGAGAGAGGTCGGTGATACAGTCCAAAAGAGGACGAACAGGGTGTTGGAAGAAAAAGAAAGCGTCGACGTCGTGCCCGTGGACGGACGGATGGAGGTATAAAGGTAGGGATGGATGCCTGAGGCATACGGTCACCATGCATCTCTCAGCGCAGCACGTGACCATACCTTTCGCACCTGGTTGAGGATAGTAGTGATACGACCGGCCATGGGATACCTCTACCTACCTCTGTGGTAGGGAGTCGCCATAGTAAGTCAAGCCTTTGCCTCATCACGCAAAAAGAAGGCACGGGAATAGAAGAAGTGACGACACGGAGGCGGACGGGGAGCTGGGAACAGGCCGATGCTCCCTGCGAGCTACGATGAGCGCCGACATGCTACCGAACTGGAGCGAGGGTCAAGACCGTGGCCGAGTCAACTCCTCCAACAACAATAACAACACCAACAACAGCGACCCTCATCGTGGTCCAGACGCTGCAAGCAGTCTTCAGCAGCCTTTACCCCCGCCGTCGCACCAACCACAGGCCGCCGCTGCCGCCACCGCCGCCGCCTCCCGTCAGTACCCGCCTCAGCAGGTCCATCAGCACTCCGCCCTCTCCCAAGCGGCTTCACCGTCACACCACGCTTTCAGCAGCAACAGTCATCCTCCGCAGACGCAAGTGCAGCAGCAGCAGCAGCAACAGCAGCATCACCACCAGTACCCAGGTGTCATGAACGGCGTGAACGGAGCTGGTATGGCCGTGCCCGGCCCCGCGCCCACGCCAGCCGGTCACCAAGCCGAGCTCAATTATATCTACGGCATGGTAGAGGAGCTTAGCAAGCAGCTGGCCGATAACCGTCGCGTCACCGAAGACATTGTTGCTGGTCTTGGCAGGGTCCGCAGTCGGGCGCGGTCTCACGCCTTGACCAACGACGACCTGATTGCCACTGCCGCCGACGATCTGGAAGGTGAGCAGCCTCTGTCTCTCTCACTTTGCCAATGGTGACCTCCTCCTTTCTAACCGTCTTGACAGTCGATTCCCAGAATCTCGACTCCCTCGTCTCCATCCTCTCCGAGGCTCTTGAAAAGTCCAACCACAGCCGCGACGCCAACGCCAACCTCGTCTCGCAGTTCGCACACGCTCTAGCCCTCATGCTCCGCCAATTTCACGATTACAAGGCCCGTCACGTCGCCGACATGGCCTCGTGGCACCGCTCCTACCGCTCCCAGCTCGACGAGGCTCGTAAGGAAAACAGCCGACTGCGCGAGCAACTTTGGGAGATGAATACGCACGCCAGCCGAGCCAACGAGTGCCTTCGCTCGTTCCGTCGTAAGTTCGTCGACGACGACGCCCGTTGGGATCGCCATGCCCACGACACTGCCATGCGTCAGGAGCTGCGCTTCTGGAAACGCATGGCCATGCCCGCGCTCGACGACGACGACTCTTACTGGAGTAACGACGACGACATCATCGACGTCGCGGAAAAGGTGAGGCAGGCCGATCTCGAACAAGCTGCCATTCAGGAGCAGCTGGTCGACAGCCAGCAACAAGACGAAGATCCGGAGCCCGGTCCGCAGCCTGGCAGCGTCGCCATGCAGAGGGAAGAGCCGGCCGCCCGAGCGGTACCGATGCCTCCGCCGCGGCCGCCGAGTGCCGCTTCCAGCACGGGCTCGACAGGGCAGCCAGACGGCTCCTGAGATGGTGTTTTTTTATTGTTTCTTCTGTTTCAACTAAAAGAAAACAATTATCAAAATCAAGCGATACCCCATACTTTTCCACTTTACTCTGTCAAGTCCGTCAGGGTATCGTTCATCATAGATGTACGGCATTGCACCCTATAGAGGATGAGGGAGCCAAGAAAAGCGGCTGAGGATACAGAAGAGCTTTAGTTGCCATGCAATTGATCAACAGTTTTATCTCGCCAGAGCCATCAAACAGCACTCGTGATCCCCTCAAGGCCACCAGCGCATAGAAGACAGGACAAGAGAGTCATCACATCCTTCTTAACGAGCGACAGATTCCTCTTCTGGAGGGGTCGTTTCCCCTCGCCCCTTTCCCAGATTCTAGTAACCACTCTGCTCGCGACGTCCGTCGGCGCCACCAGCACCAGCACCAGCTCCGCCTTGGTCATCTCTGTCCGACGAAGCGGCGGCCGAAGCGGCGGCCTCGCCAATGGCCTTATCATCGCCCCTGAGCTTGGCGAAGTAAGCCTTGATATCCTCCGCGCCGACAGCCTTTCCGCTCTCAGCGAACTGTTGAAAAAAGGGTTTGAGCTGCTCCTTGAGGTGATTGTACGCCATGACGCCCTCGATAGCGCGGACGCGATCTACGTTTCGGAGGGCGCTCTCTCCCCGCTCGAGGAGGCTTCCGCTACCGACGGTCGAGCCGCCGCCGTGTTGGGAATCCCCGTCTGCTGAGAGGGGGGGCTCGTACGCTTCCTCTTCCTCCAGGAGTTGGGGGTGAAGATTCAGGTGGTGGTAACAGTCTCGGCAGTGGCAGAGGCTCTTCTCGCGGAAGTCGGCTCGGAAGAAGAGCGAGAAACGACCTTGCGGGGCGGCGGGGAGCGTTGAAAGCTTGCAGGGAGGAGGAGAGGGGGGGGAAGAGGCGTCTGTAGCGGGGGGAAGAGGTTCGATGGGTTTGGCTTCAACGCCCGCGGTGGTGGAGGAAGCCTCGCTTAGCTCTTGAAGGGGCGCATCATTGGCAGTCTCCGTCTCGCTCTTAACGCGCTTCGCATTGATTTCTTCGGAAAGGTCATCCTCGGCTTTGCGCTTCTCGGACACGGCAGTGACGGGGACCGCTTCTGGGCGATCGAGGAAGACGGCAGGGAGGAATTCTCCGGTGCCGGCGTACTGTTTAATCCAGGGATTCGACTCGACGCACTTGTAGCAGAGAAAGCCCTCAAAGTCATCCTCGCCAGGAAAGCCTGGAGGCATAGGCGGGTCTTCATCTTCATCTTCGTTGTCGTCCTTGGGCTCCTCATCTGCGCCGTGTTGCTCGCCGTCTTCGACAATGGTGGCCAGACCACCTCCACTAACAGCGGGTTTGGGAGGCTCATCGCGCTTCATCTTTTCGAACCACTTGGGACCCAAACCGACGAGGCATCCAGGATGGTACCAATCCTCGCCACAACCGCCCGTCTCGGGCGTTCCTAGCCCCAAGCATTGGAACATAGTTCCCCTTTGCTGAAACGGGTCATAGTCGCATTCACAGGCGCAGAAGCGATTGCGGAAGTTCTGATTGTAATGATTGGCACCGGCTTCTTCCGAGTGCACACCACCCTTGGTCTTGGTCTCTTCGTTGATGCGAAGACTGCAGGGGCTAGTGGAGGGAATCCGAGTCGTGCCGCAATCGCAAGTGAAGTTTCTCTTGAGGAAGATCTCGACGAGGTTATGCTCGCCGTGGCACTGGACCGAACAGGCGTAGCAGACGCCGGCGGGAGTCCAGTCTTTGTGATCGGCCGAAGCAGGAGGTGGGTTGCACGTCAGACAGGCGAAGACGTTTTGCCGCAGAGGTCCGAGGATCTTGGTGCAGCTGTCGATGCTCTGTCACCGTCTGTCAGTCAGGCTTCTTTTCTTTGGAGGGGCACCGCAAGAGAAGACCAAAGGGCGAGAGGAGCATACGTAAGGGAGAGCTTCACGAGCGTCGGCTTCGAGCAGTTCCTGATCGCGAAGGAAACTAAAAAGTCTTTTGTTAGGAGAGAAGAATCAAGAGTACGGAGAATAAGGAAGAAGCCATTGAGACTTACTCGGCGGCCGTCTGGGAATCCTCTGACTGCTGAGAGAAGCTGCTGCTCCGGGAGAGCTTGCTGTTGCCATTGACGGCCAGCGGCGGCGTCGTGAGCGGCGCATCGGACATGATTGGTATAGCGGGTGTTTTCGAAGAATGGTTTGTATGCAGAGGGTCGAACGAAGAGATGAAGTTGGGCAGGAGAGGAGATGAAGATGGGCTGAACATGGTGAGAGAGAGAGGCCAAATCAGATAGAGGGCTTGACGCGTGTGACGAAAGAGGCTTAGCGTGGGCGCGCTGTGGACCCAGCCAATTAACGCGTCGGCGCGCCTCTGTCCAACAGTCTGATCTCGGTTCCTCTTTTCTTCTCCCCCTTCCCTTTTTTCCTCCCCCTCTATCCTTCTCATCTGAGTCTCAAAAGAAACGAAGGATACGAAGAAGAAAGACTCTGCATGCGACAAAGATCTCATCGTCTAAGACTGTCGCGATGAGGTAAATCGTACCCCTTTGACGACTTCCCCCATCTTCATCAGACTGACGACGGCCGTCTTCTTACTACTGCAAAGCTCCCCTCTCCGAGATAACCCGGCCTCGGCCAACCGCGGTCTTCCTCCGCGATCCAATCTCAAACGAACTCGCGATGATGGCCCGTCGCCCGCCGGTCTGGGATCGAGTCCCATGCCGTCCTCGCCGCCGGCTCCTTTCAACATGGCTCACGGAGCGGACGACGACGACGAGATTGAAGAGGAAGCCGAGATTCAAGATGACATCGACGACGTGGATGAGATGGCCGATGATATCGATCTCTTCAGGGAGGGATACGAAAATGATTACGCAGATCGCGAGGGCGACGCCTATGAAGGCGACGATATCGACGATGAGGGCGATTATAACGCTCTCGATCTTGGTTCTCGTCGTAGACTCGAGGCTCAACTCAACAGACGTGATAGGGAAGTCGCTCGCCGACAGAGGATCCCAGCTGCGTTCTTACCTGGCGACGACGACGAAGGCGAAGATGAAGGCGAGTTGGACCCGTCGGCGCAACCCCGTCGTCGACGTCACCACTACGACGAAGACGTAGACGACGCCATGGACGGAGACATCATGGACGAGGAGCTCTCCCTCGAAGCGCTAGGAGACGTCAAGGCTTCCAACCTGACGGAATGGTTGGCACTCTCGCCCGTGCAAAAGACGATCAAGCGCGAGTTCAAAGCCTTCCTCACGTCGTACACGGACGCCAACGGAGAGTCCGTCTACGGCAATCGCATCCGCACGCTGGGCGAGGTCAACGCCGAGTCTCTCGAGGTGTCGTACAACCATCTGGCCGACAGCAAGGCGATCCTCGCCTACTTCCTTGCCAACGCGCCGGCCGAGATGCTCAAGTTGCTGGACGAGGTCACCATGGACGTCGTCCTCCTTCACTATCCCGACTACGAGCTCATCCGGTCCGAGATCCACGTTCGGATCCTAGACCTACCGGTCCATCACACGCTTCGCCAGCTCCGTCAGTCCCATCTCAACTGTCTGGTTCGCGTCAGCGGAGTCGTCACCCGTCGAACCGGTGTCTTCCCTCAGCTCAAGTACGTCAAGTTCGACTGCGCCAAGTGCGGCGTCACGATGGGACCCTTCCAGCAGGAGAACAACGTCGAGGTCAAGGTTTCGTTCTGTCAGAATTGCCAATCGCGAGGGCCGTTTTCCGTCAACTCGGAGAAGACGGTGTACCGCAACTATCAGAAGCTCACGTTGCAGGAGTCGCCGGGGACGGTGCCGGCAGGCAGGCTTCCTCGTCATCGAGAGGTCATCCTCTTGTGGGATTTGATCGACAAGGCTAAGCCGGGTGAGGAGATTGAGGTGACGGGCATCTATCGAAACAACTACGACGCCCAGCTCAACAACCGTAACGGATTCCCCGTCTTCGCCACCGTCCTGGAGGCGAACAACGTGGTCAAGTCGCACGATCAACTGGCCGGCTTTCGTCTGACGGCCGAAGACGAGCAGGCGATACGGAAATTGTCCCGCGAAGCAAACATCATCGATCGGCTCGTCCACTCCATCGCACCCAGCATCTACGGCCACGAAGACATCAAGACGGCCGTCGCCCTCTCCCTCTTCGGAGGCGTAGCCAAGACGACAAAGGGTTCCCATCACGTCCGAGGCGACATCAACGTCCTCCTCCTAGGAGACCCCGGCACGGCAAAGTCGCAGGTGCTAAAGTACGTGGAGAAGACGGCGCACAGGGCGGTCTTCGCAACGGGTCAGGGGGCCAGCGCCGTCGGTCTCACGGCTAGCGTCCGTCGAGACCCCCTGACGAGCGAGTGGACGCTGGAGGGCGGTGCTCTCGTGCTGGCCGACAGGGGAACCTGCCTGATCGACGAGTTCGACAAGATGAACGATCAGGACAGGACTTCCATCCACGAGGCCATGGAGCAGCAGACCATCTCCATCTCCAAGGCCGGCATCGTCACCACCCTACAAGCCCGATGCGGCATCATCGCGGCCGCCAACCCCCTCGGAGGCCGCTACAACTCGACCATCCCCTTCGCCGCCAACGTCCAGCTGACGGAGCCCATCCTTTCTCGTTTCGACATCCTATGCGTCGTGCGCGATACCGTCGAGCCGGCCGAAGACGAGCGTCTGGCCCGTTTCATCGTAGGCTCTCACGGCCGAAGCCATCCGTTGTCTTCGGCAGAGACTCCCGCCGCCGCGGACTCGATGGAGGTGGAGCATTCTTCCGTCCTCCCGGCCGGAGAGCCCGGTCGACAACAGCCTGCCGAGATCCCCCAGGCGCTGCTGCGCAAGTACATTCTCTTTGCCCGCGAACGGTGCAATCCGAAGCTATACCACATGGACGAGGACAAAGTAGCGCGCCTCTTTGCCGACATGCGTCGAGAGTCGTTGGCAACGGGTGCCTATCCCATTACCGTGAGTTTTTTTTCTTCTCCCCTTCCCCTTAACCCAGAAGGATGGAAAACTAGAGAGAGAATCTATATTCACACACATCCAGGTCCGTCACCTCGAAGCCATCATCCGCATCAGCGAAGCCTTCTGCCGAATGCGTCTATCCGAATACTGCTCATCCCAAGACATCGACCGGGCCATCGCCGTCACAGTCGACAGCTTCATCGGCAGTCAAAAGGTCAGTTGCAAGAAGGCTCTCTCCCGCGCCTTTGCCAAGTACACGCTTGCTCGGCCGTCGAGCACGTCGACTACGCGTCAGAGGGGGGGGAGATCTCGACAGTAGTCCGTTTGTTGCTGTCTTTTTTTGTATCTGATGGGGCAGGGTCTGTTTTTTTTTTCGTTCGGTTTGGCGAGTTGCTCGCTTGGTCGTCTGCTATTCCTGTCGGGTCGTTGACGACGTCTATGTGTGTATGTATATACCAGGGATCGGTAAGGAGCATAGTCTGTGAATTAGAAAAGGGGGTGAAATCCTCATCTGTTATGTGTCTTCGGATACGTCTCTACACCTAAACATCGTGAAGAAGATGCTTCCTAGCTGGCACATACCCGTAGATCCTAGGCTCGTGTCAGGTAAATCATCACCATCACAGTACGGAGTATATGCGGGAAAAAACACCCCCATCTCCGTCGTCTTCGTCAAACAAGAGACCAAAACGAGGCGCAAACAGTTCAGTTCCCCCCCTTGCCCAACCCCCTACATACAACGAAACTAATCCCTTACGCATGGCTTTGAAGCTTTCATCGCCTTGACGCCAGGCCAAGCCTTGCATTTCGAATTACTAAAGTGAAGCCTCCCCCCCCCCCCCCCCTCTTTTCTCACCTCCCCATACTCGGTCATCATCGTACGCACAAACATGTTTCCAACACCGCAAAGCAATGGCCCACGGATAAGCACCATGCAAGACATCGAAGGGATGGTGCGGGCTCAATCACACATCACATCTCACGTTCACGAAAACTCATGCAATCCCACTCTTCAGCATAACAACAACTGCTGGTCATGTACTGTACAACTCTTCCCGATCCATCATATCCGCATCTGCTTCCCTCTCACTGTTCTCTCTCCCGAGGTAAAGGGACGAGAGGAGAAGACGAAGAAACAGAGAAAGAGAGGGAAAAAAAAAGAAAAGAAATATAAGAAGAAAACTCGACCTCTTCCAGTATTCCGAGCCAAGCTGCCTGTAGCTTTCCATCCGCGTCTCCCCTTTTTTTTCTCTTCGCCTTTGCCTTGCTTGCAACGCCCGCGGCCCGCTTCAACCCGGTCCGCCGCTGCCGAGAGCCGGTCATGGGAAAAATAGAGGCTCCCGGTAGAAACGAGGCGAAGGGTTGACGGCCTTGACGCCCACGGCACCGCCTCCTCCAGCTCAACACAACAACACACAGCCTCGCGGGGTATATCCATCGTCGGTGCCATATTGGATCTCTCTTTTTCGTCGTCAAGAGCCAGTTGACAGTGTCTGTCGGTCGTTTCAGTTGCAGTCGCTAGTCCGCGGTCATCCAAAAGTCGTCTCGATGAAAGGAGTAAATTGCAGAGGGGTCGTGACCCGCTGCGTCAGCCGGCCATAAACGAGCGTCTGCTACGGGCCTGTTTCCCCGGCAGTAGGGAAGAACGCAGCCCACGGACGTATTGATGAAGCTCTCCATCTTCCCGTTGTTGTGACTTCTTCAGAGAGTCGTGGGTCAAAGGAAGCATCGCCGCCGTTGCTTTTTTCATCTTTTGTGTCCTTCCTGAAAAGTCTGTCAGGGTTCACGCGAGAGGAATGAATGAAACATGGGATAGGTTAAGAGATATCCGGTGACGCCATATAATCCATGTTTGTTTTTTTGTGAATTTGGTTGGTTCGAAGGGAAAGGGGTAAAATGCAGCGGGCCATGCGTTGCGAAATGATAGACCTCGATCAAGAATGACAGGCACTTGCGTCGCGAGGAGTTGAAAGACGTCAGCGCAGAAGACGAGTAATGTGATGAGAGAAATGGGACAAATAATAACGAGGTAAAATCAAGAGAAGGAACAGAACAAGTCCTTCAGGCAATAACTTTCGAATAATAACAGAAGCCTCGTTGGAGAGCTTGGTTATGCCACGGGGGCGATGGGAGGTACAGGGGCGGGGGCGGCGGGAACGGCTCCCATATCGACCTCGGCCGGCATCTCGCCGTTGACGTTCTTCTGCGGACAGTCCCGGGAAATATGACCGGCTTCGCCGCACTGGTAGCACGTCTTGCCGACAGCGTTCAACGGGCCGCCGTTGGGTGCAGTGCAGTCGCGGGAGATGTGGCCCAGCTTTCCGCAAGCGTAGCACTTCATGGCCTGGGCCTGACAATCGCGGGCGAAGTGATTGGGGCCGCCGCACTTGTAGCAGGTCGCCGGACGGGGACCGCCGGTGTAGGCGCCGCGGTTGAAGGCTGGAGCGTATCCGCCTCGGGCAACCATGGGGGCGCCGCGACCCAGGGCACCGACGGGGGTAGGGCACATGCGCTAGAGAAGCGAGGGGCTGTCAGCCAACCGAGGAAGAGAAGTAAGAGGGAACCATGAGCAACGTACGGCGAGGTGACCGGGTTGGCCGCAATTATAGCAGCGGCCGCTGGTCGGATTCCCAGTCAGACGAAGCGTCGGGCAATCAGCCTGGACGTGACCCAGGCCCTGGCAGTGGTAGCACTGCTTGGCTTCGGTGGTGCGAGGCAGCGGACAGCCGTTTGACTCGTGGCCAGGTTGCTTGCCTGTGCGGACCAAGGTCAGCCGGTATCTAGGGCGTCGTTGGGTCGGGGAAACTTGCAGTTATAGCAGAGGCGCTCAGCCGAAGAGCAGACCTCGGCATAGTGGCCGACATTACCGCACTTGTAACAGGCACGACGAGATAGAGACGACATTGCGTGACGGAACCTAGCTGCAGCAGGAGAAAGAGACTGGTCAGTCAAAAAAAATTCCTCGACGGCAAAGAATGGGACGAATGTTGTGCGACGTCGAGAATATCAAACCCTCGCACACGGTTCGCGCGGCTGCAGCCAAAATAGAGGTCGCAGATGGTCGTCTTCAAGCGCGCAAAGCTGGATATCGTGCCTCGTCGGTGGCGTTTGGAGATCGGGGTGGCGCGTCGCAGGCGATTCGTCGAGGGGAAATTAAAGAAAGAGGTACACGTACTTGGTAAGTGTCGTCATACACCGAGAAGCGACAGGTGATAGTCGGCGAGTAGAAGGGTGAGAGGAGATGGGAAAGGGTTTAGGGAAAGACAGAGAAGAGAAGAGGCGAGAAGTCGTCCAAGGGGGCGATGGGGGAGGAGGGGGGGGGGGGGGAGGAGGAGGAGGAGGAGGTTGTTTCTCGGAGCCGGAGGAAGGTGGAATTATCCGTTGAAAGAAGAAAAGGGGAAAACAGAATTATAGTTTGTCGACGTCGGGCTTCCACCAACGAGCCGAAGCGATAGCGGACGAAGTCGCTTCGAGAAGAAGATCAAGGGTGGATGAAGAAGAGGAGGATGAATATTTTGGTAGAAAATTTTTATCCCTCCCTTTCGCGACAGAAGAGCACACAGGGAAGAGGGTGGTAAGTTCGTACTGTGTGGCCTGCGCGTGCGCTGGGAAAGACCCCGTGATCTGGATGTGGGGTGACTCGGGTGAGAGAATAGGGGGTCCCATTGTGTGTCAGTCAGTGTGTTAGTGGTAGCACAGGGCCAGTGCCATCCATTGATTGGTGGTAGAGTCGGAGACAGAGGTTGAGATAGAGAGAGCGAGAGAGCCTGTAATCCCTGGGTACCAGGGGCGCTACCTTGGATACCCAGCGGGTACCTGCGTCATCCCGCTAGACTCTACCCGCGAAGCTCGTTCACTGCGCGTACCGCGATCGCTACCACTATCAGATCAGTCATGATCATGGGCTTCATGACACCCAATTCTCCAGCACTCAACGACGTCGTGAGGCTGCATTTGCGTCCGAAACCATACCCAGGCAATGGCATAATGACTCAATTTCCTCTTCCCTTTTCTTTCCCCCTTCTCTTCTGTTACCCTGTGCTTTCTTCTAACCAAATATGCTATGCAATGCGATGCAGAACCAGGGTAAGAATGAAAAAAATGTCACGCCAACGCCGTCATCTTCACCTCGACAAACTGCTTCGCTCGCGGCCCGCACTGCTGTCGATACGGTGCACTTCAATCGACGGCGGAGCTATTGAACGTGGTTGCGCTTCCAACACGTAATCAACTCCGTTCTCCGAAGCATACGACGGCGGACGCGGCCCCATATCCTGCTCCGCCTCTTCTGTGCTTTCCTCGTTGCGCTGCCAAAACAGCCGGTTCGGATCGACCCTCTGCCACAGTCTCCGTCAGCTTGAAAGCTCTTGAAAGTGCTAGAGAAGGACATCAAAATTTCGAGAGGGAAGAAAACTCACCACCGTCTCCAGCCAGCGTCCATAAGCCGGAGGCTTCGACGTCGCCGCCTCGCCCCGGATGCCTACCGCCTCCTCGTCCTGTGCCAACACCACGGGGATGGGCTTGGGCGGAACGAGGTACTGATGCGCAAGATCCGGAACGAGGGCCCGTCGTCCGTCTATACGCTCGGGTCGATTGATGAGCAGCCATAGCCGTATCAGGCAGAAGCAGAAGAAGATGCCCGCTGCCAGGATGATGAGAATGACAATTATAGTCAACTCGCTCTGGCGGATGCTGTTTGACACGCTGAGACCGACATCTGCACCCCTCACTGTTAGCCGAGTACATCCCATCTTCCCCCATAGTCATCAGGGGACGAGACGTACAGACTCCCAATACGACGATGAAGACGATGCCAGAGACGACGCATGACGCAATCTGCGATCGAACCCGCCGCGACTTCGTTGTAGGTATGCAGAAGCAAAAGCGCTCCCTGAAATCTTCTTGTTGTGTCCGATTTGTTCTTGTACGGTCGAGTGCGCCGCCGCTGCTGCTGGCCGTCGGGGCCTCCTCTGGAGCGTCGACGACCCTCATCCGCATCGGTGCCGAGACTTCGTAAGGGACTCTCTCCAGTGGTATGGCTACACGCCCTGGAGACGACGGCATGGGCACCGTCGAGTGAGACCGGTTGGGAGGCGTCGGGCCCGCCGCTGGTGGCTTGCGTCTGTCATCGCCGTGCCTTGTGAGGCCAAATGATTGCGCCAGGTTGCCCAGACGGGCAACGATTCCAAGACCTGATCGCCCGGTCCTAGAGTCTGTCGTCGTCTCGTTGGCGGCTCGAGCCTCTCGGGCCGCTCTCATCAAGTCGACGCTGCGAGGGCCGGATGCCATGTCCGCCCTTGATCCTTGATGAAGACTGGATGAGAAGAACGAATGTCACCCGAGATCTGGGGTCGTGGGACAAAAACTCCAAGGAAGAGCTTGTTAACAACCCGCCTCCCTCCACCCTCCTCCTCCGCCGCCGCCTCCTCCTCCTTCCCCCCCCCCC
Source organism: Ophiocordyceps camponoti-saundersi (nom. inval.) (assembly GCA_003339415.1). Classification (NCBI taxonomy): domain Eukaryota; kingdom Fungi; phylum Ascomycota; class Sordariomycetes; order Hypocreales; family Ophiocordycipitaceae; genus Ophiocordyceps; species Ophiocordyceps camponoti-saundersi. The sequence goes on from PDHQ01000004.1 coordinate 268,052, forward strand.
TTCTTCCCTCCCGTGTTGCCTCCACCCCGTTTGCCGGTGACGGTCAGGACCCTCCTGCCAAAGGCGGATGCGAGCAGCTTCTGACGAACGAATGATGAAAGGGAAAAAAAGGATAAACTAGATCGAGATGAGCAAGCCCGTAGATCCGAAGCTTAGGGCCAACGATTAATCGGGGTCGTTTCCTCTCGGCCGAGTCGGCTGGTAGATCCGATTGAGGCGAATTGAACAATGGCCAAGGCTCCGATGATTGATGATAGATTCAGGGCGTGAAGAGACGAGTCAAGTGGCCTCTAGTCGCTCTGTCCCCTGGGTGATATGTAGAGAGGTAGATAGGCAGGCAGTTATGGTAGCCTCCCCGGACTTCCCGTACGAACTTTCTTACCTTCAACTCGACCGATGAGCGGACTCCTCGGTCTGAGCACGGCCTTCCATTTTGCTTTACTCCTCCCAGACCCTCCACCCCTTCTGACAAACACAGGCTTCGGACCATGCTTCAATCCCACCCGGAGCCGCAACTGGCAGACAAAGCCGACCCCTGGCAGCGGCCGACTACCTGGGTAAGTAGGTATGTACAGGTAGGTAGACAGGGATAGGGACTTACCCTGGTAGGAAGGCAGCCAGTCTCTTGTCCTGTGACGCCAGGCAAAAAGGGCGGCGCCTGTTTTCTCGTAGCCCAATGGCTCTCCATCTGCGGCCCGGCTGGCGCTAATTCAGTACCTCCGCAAACCCGCCCTGTCTCAACGGCCGACGAAAGTCCGTCAGCCGCCCAAAAGGCAAAACAAGGGGTCGATCTCCCCTCTTGTGGCGTGTCTCGTCGAGGCTCTAGACGCGCACCGGCTGTTTTCAAATCACGACCAAGATAAAGGTGAAATGGCGCTGCCGATCACTCGACTTCAATTGGTATCTCGTCATCGCCGTCGGGACCGGTACAGAATATGCAAATGTGTGGCAGCATTCCCCTCTTTCAACAATCAACGTCTGTTGCCCAACCGCGGAAGTCCGCCTTCATTCTCCCATACTTTGTCCTCGTTCCCCACTCGATTGACGTCGGCCAGGGATGGCCCTAGCTATCACCGTGGGACTTTTCCCGTCTCTAGTTGTCCGTTAGCGCGTCGCACATGCCGGCTGACCTCCCATCCAAGCTCACACTTGCTCTTATGGTCCCAAGTCCATCATCGTTACCGCCTCCTATGTGCGTGCCCTGAGCTTCATTTCAACTCTCCTAGCAATATCGTACGATCTGAAGACGCCGAGAGCACTAGAAGTTCGTCAGCTCAACATACATGCGCCATTCATCATCACATGGCACGCACATATGGGTTCATTGGCAGGCGAAAAGTCGACACAGTTGACGGCGCCTTTGTGACCGGGCAGCTTGTAGAGAAGCTTCCCTGTGTCGGTAGACCACACCAAGGCAGTGCCGTCGGCAGAGCCCGCAGCGATTCTCTTGCCGTCTGGGTTCCACGACACGCCCAGGAGATTTTGTTCGAATCCTTTGTCAGCTCCGTCAAATGTGCGAATTCGCCGCTCTCTGCTCGAAAAAGAGCTAACGTCCCAGGTTCTCACGGTCGAATCCATAGCATACGACGCGAGACAAGTGTTATCCTTCGATAACCTAACCGACATGATGGTGTCTGTGTGTCCCAGCAGGGAATACTTCACCGACTTATTTCGAAGATCCCAAACCGTGACATCGTTGTCGATACCCCCGGAAAATAAGATATTTCCGTCCTCGGAGATAGCAACGGCCGTGATGGGGAAATCGGTCTGGATGTAGTCGGTGGCTTTTCTGGTTCTGGGATCCCAGACGCCAATGGTCGAGTCGTCACTTCCGCTGACTAGCTTCTCTGCACCTCGCCGGCTGACATCTACGGCGTTGACGACTTCTTCGTGACCGACGTAGCGTCGAACACGCGTCCCTAATTCGACATCCCAGCTGGCAAGGTGCGTGTCTGCCGACGCCGAGAACAGAGTACCCGAGTCTCGCGACCACTGCAGATCTAGGATAGCACCCTTGTGGCCGTTGAGTAGTCCGTAATTTTCGCACTCGCCGTAGGTTCGCCACAACACTAGCGAAAGGTCAATCATTGAAATTCGTGCCCGCGACGAGTGAGATGCGGCGTACTGATGCTCCTGTCCATTGACCCAGAAGCGATCAAATCTCCGGTCGGATCAAATTTGGCGGCGAAGATCTCGCCCGAGTGCCCCGTCAACTGCATCACTGGTGCTAGAAGGCTACTCGTGCGAGCCTTATATACACATCAGCACTGAATTGAGGCTAATGCTGGCATTTCGTACCGTTGCAACCACCGAGCTGGAGGCGCTGAGACGGGCAACAGCTCCTTCTGACGAGGTCACATTTTGTCTCTTGACGAGCATCTGGGACGAGCCCGGGTCGTCGACCGCGGGACGCTTTTCGGCCGACATTTCGAGCCAAGAGACGTTTCGGGAGACGAATACTTGTCCTAGGCAGGATCTGGTGCCTCTGACTGTGGAGGTCTTCGGAATAAAGGGTGAGTGTTGTTGGTGATCAGTTGCTCCGGCGTTGAGAATCACGGTTGGTGCCCCACTTTCACTCGTTTAGCAGGCTATCATTGGTGCTCGGCCCGGGAGTTGTTCCATGAATCGGCTACGCTCCTCCATTGCGCGCTTCCAGTGAGAAGAGCCTGATGCTACAAATACCTACTGCCCATCGCATTTCCACGAATTACAGCCCGTTGCAGCCTCGTGATCCTGGCCATCCCATGGGAATGCAACGATGGCGGCCAGTAAGGCTTCTCGGGTCGGCGAAGAGTATGTCGCCAGACCAAGAGACTTGGCACGGCGGGAGAACTGACCTAGTGCAGGATCTGGAAGTGAGCGGAGCGCGTCCTCTGGAATCATCCCTGTCCTCTAACCTTGAGGCGCAGGGCTCGGATCGACAAAGTCAACGCCGAGTTGGTGACTCTGACGTACGGCACAATCGTTGCGCAGCTTTGTAAGGACTTCGAATACGACTACGCCGAGGTGAACAAGCAGCTGGACAAGATGGGCTACAACATCGGTTTGCGGCTCATAGAAGACTACCTGGCCAAATCGAACACGATGAAACGCTGCGCCAACTTTCGGGAGACGGCCGACGTGATTTCTCGAGTAAGCGATAGGCCGGCGCAATTCCGGCGAGGCTCGCTAACCCTTGGCTGACAGATCGGCTTCAAAATCTTCCTCAACATCACGCCACAAGTGACGAGCTGGACGACGGACAATAACCAATTCTCGCTCGTATTCGATGAGAATCCGTTTGCCGACTTCGTTGAGCTTCCAGATGACGGCCGAGCACAGGACGAGCTCTGGTACTCGAATATTCTGTGCGGCGTCTTGAGAGGCGCATTAGAGATGGTGCAGATGCAGGTCGAGGCTCACTTCGTCAGCGACGTGCTACGCGGCAACGACACCACTGAGATGAGAGTGACTTTGATCCGCTACATTGACGACGAGCTGCCCCCAGAAGACGACTGAGACGGCGGCTTGAGGAGTGACGAGGACGAGGAGTGAGGCTGATCATGTCGATTCACGCTTGTAGTGCGAGTTTCGTCTTATGTGGTAGCCTTGTCGGCATCTTGGTGAGATTGCTTGATGAGCGGGCGTCAATATCCCTCGCGGTCTACATATCCGCCTTCATTGGAGGTCTGGGCCATAAATCTCGCTTGAGTCTATTCTTTCACTTTCCTAACACTTCCATTAATATGACTGCGAAATTTGTCAGCCCATCAATCTGACCACTCTGCTTACCATGTCTCCTCACATACTGAGGCTCCTGATTGCAACGTCGCATCGAAATGTATGGCTTCGGGTTGCAAAGGGTTCGTAGCAGTTGGTTGTTTGATTTACTTTAGCAAACAGCCCATCAGCCATGCCACGGCACTGTAAATCACTCGCGACACTGGACGCCTTGATCACCTGACTGCCTTGGCCCTCTTGCGACGTGAAGATGCGCTGTGGCTTTAAAAGACGGTGGCTACGTCGGCGAGTTCTGTTGGGTCAGCAGCAGCTTGATAGCCTGGTGGTTATAGGAATGTATGTAATTAGGTGCCTTATACATATGTACATACACTGCGAGCTAGAGTAAGGCAACTGAATCGGCTCAAATTGTCTGTGGTGTTTGGACAGTTCAATTATCTAGGCCGAGTAAAAAAGTGTAGGGTAGGCTGACACGGTGGGGTGAAGGTGAAGAGAGCTTAGAATGGGAGCTACCTGAGTAGGTAGGTAGGCAACAACGACGATGACAATGACGACGAAAATTTTATTCAAGGGCCTTTTCACATGTGCGCTTGTATGCGAATATGGTGCTTAATGCCTACAAGTTCGAGTCTGCTGAAGCTTGCTCACACTGACCGCAGCAGCTAGGTACCTACCTACCTACCTAGGCATCTATCATGCTAACTTTGGCTGAATGCGTACTTTACGGATGCAGCTGCCCGCGGATCACAAGGCCATGATCTGCCTGTGATGACAATCCGGCCATCAGTGCATTGCGGCTCAAGAAGAGATAGATACACACGTGTATATGTGCACATAGATTTTCACATTAGCACTGATCGATACTATCTTGAAGGGCAAGGCTGTATCTTTTTCATAGGCGTCGCAATCGGAAAAAAGGGTCACAGCCTCGTAGAAGACACAGCGTGGCACACTTCAGCACAGTGAGATGACGACGAATGGTGCCTGAGGCAGCCAAGGGAAACGGGGGGGGGGAAAGAGGGGAGGCGATGGCGGACGGAAATTTACGCGGCTGGTCTGAAGCATACGCTGGCCAGTAGGGCCAGTACGGTAGGTACCGAAAGGGGGACGGCCTGAGGAAAGCCGCCACGGGAGTACTGCCGACCTTTCTCCTGCTGGCTGTTGGACTGCTACCGCCGAGAGCGGCTTTGGCCACAAAATGGTTTGCTGCCTCGCTTGTGGTTATTGAGAGAAGCGGTGACGAAGAAATCTGTCTACTGGATAGAAGGAAAACAAAAATTACATCTCGTCAGGCTATGAGTATTTTTCTCTGGACTATATTAAATACTGTGTATCTATCCCTAGCATCGAGGCCTAATAGGAGAGAGGGGAGAAAAATTGCACTGTGGCAGTCTTTCGCGTCCTCCAGGGAGAGGCGCAAGGAGCAGCAGCACAGTGCGAAGGCCGCACATCTCACATGAACAGATGTTCACACTGTACAGTGGCAGGCAGTCGAACCTTGTCCCGCGTCTCCAGTCACTCATTGCTGCTGCTGCTTCATCGCCTCCACAGAGGCAATCCCGCCCATCACGACCAGAAGGCTCCACGACAGCCCAGCGCGACGGCAACTACTAAGAAGCTGACGAGGCTCGACTCAGGGACCGCACGTCGACCGACTCTCGCTCAATAAACGTCGGGTCTGCGGTAGCCCTCGCTCCTCGCACAGCCAGACGGCATTTGTTTCTTTTTTCTCTCCCCCCCCCTCTCTCTTCCTCTCCTCCTCCTCTCCCCTTCCTCCTCCCCTCGAGCAAGCCGGTTGGCTGGGCTTTAGGCGGTTGTCTCTTCTCTTCGCTTTTTTGCAAACTGTGAGCGCTGTCCCAGCCCCCAGCAGTTTGTTCTACTCTGCCTACTCTCTCGGTTTTCACTGTCGGCTTTTTCTCTCTCTCTCTCTTCACAAGAGTTTTTTTTTCCTCTTTTAATCACCACAAAACCTAAACGCGCATTTCGCTCTATTCTGCTACGATTTTTTCCCCTTCCACCATCGTCCTTACTCTCTTTCGCTACACGTTTGACCTCCCATCATTCTTCCCGCCATTCTCCTTCCGATTCCAATATTCCCTCTCTCTTCCTCTCTCTCTCTCCTCGACCGACATCTCATTTGTCTTCGACCGGGCCGACGACCGCTCTGCTCGGCCGGCCGCCCCTCTCTCGCCGCCCCGGCCACCACGGCTGCATACCTGGGCAGCCCGGTAGCGCTGTGCTGCGTTGCTGCCATATACATAACGGCTCCCCGCCCCCCGACCACCCCTTTGGCGTTTGCCTGGGGCCGACTTACGCTCTCTGCCGATCGTCGACTACGGTCTTCAGCAAGTCATGGCCATGAACCCCAACGTGGGCGCGGCCAACATGAATCCTCCCATGGGCGGCCCTGTTGGCGGAGCGCCGATGCCCATGATGAATAACGTCGCCGCAAATCCTCAGGCCGCCAACGCTGCAGCCGCCGCCGTCGCCGCCCGACAACAGCCGATCCACGATAGACAGCCGCAGGGCAACGATAACCAGCGGGGCGTTCTCAACACATACATTTACGAATACTTCATCCGTTACGGCATGTACGAATGTGCACGGGTGCTCTTAACCAGTGATCAACACGTCAACGTCCTTAAGGAGGGCCCCGGCCCCAACCGCCGTCGCGATGACGGCAATGTCAACGGCTCCGAAGATGCCATGGACACCGATTCCAAATCCGATCTTGACGGCAAGCTTCCCGACGATCTCCCACCTCCCAAGCTTCCCATGCCCGCCTCCGATACATCCTTTCTCTACGAGTGGTTCTGCCTTTTCTGGGACATTTACAACTCCCAACGCGCAAAATGCGGCAACGGGACCGTCAACCAATACGTCTCCCATACGCAGGTACGCAATAAATCCTCATATTTCGCTGCAAGCGGCGTCGACCCGGGCTGACTTGCAGTACTAGCAGCAATCACGCCTGAAGCAAACTCAGCAGCAGGAGCTACTTCGCCAAATGCGGCCCGAGATGCAGCAGCATTTGCAGGCTCAGATGATGAGAAACATGCAGAACGGCAACGTAAACATGGGCATGAAGCAGGGAAACCTTGCACGCGCAGCCATGGCCAATAATCAAAAGTATGTCTTCCTTCATGTGACAACAAGTTACGGTGGGAAAGTACTGTTGAGGCTAACGTTGTTCAAGTCCGCAAATGATGATGCAGCAGGTCAAGCAGAATCAGATGCAGAGGGACCCCTCCATCATGGACGCCGGCCGTGAACGCCCTTCGTCCCCCGCATCCGGAGACAACGCCCCTTCGCCGTCCAAACGACAACGCATCGACGGCGCTCCCTTCAATCCGAACCAGGCGGGTGTCATGATGGCCAACGGCAGGCCTGGCCAGGGCATGCCGGGCCAACAGATTGCCGGCAACTCCAACATCGCTGCGGCTCACCAAATGCTCACCGCCAACGGCATCAACCCCAACTCCCTCAACCCCCAGCAGTTCCAGAACTTCGCCAATGCCCCTCCCGCGGCCCAGCAAAAGTCCATCGCCACCTACTCCCAGAACATCCATGGCGTCCAGCCGGGCAACAAGCAAATGCCCAATGCTGGCGGCCCTCAAAATCAAGGCTCCCCGATGATGGCCCAGGGTCCCGACGGAACCAGCATCGGCTTTTACAATGGTGACATGGGGGCTCATGGCGGTATACGGTCTGGCCCGGGTGGCGCTCAGGCGGCTCCTGGAAGCAACCATGCTCTCCAGGACTACCAGATGCAACTGATGTTGCTGGAACAGCAGAATAAGAAGAGGCTGATGATGGCCCGCCAGGAGCAGGACGGCATGCCGGCCATGGCCAGAGAACCGGGCGGACCTGGCGGCCCGGGAGCGGGCCAGGTTCCGAACGGCCAATCGTTCCCCGAGTCGTCTCCCCAGACCATGCGTTCAGGCGCGTCCCCCAACCCGGCCGAGCAGATGAAGCGGGGTACGCCGCAGATGAACAGCTCCGGCATACCATCACCGGTCCCCGACGGTGGCCAGTCTCGGGGCTCTCCAAACCCGGCCATGAATTTCATGGGCAACCACGTCGATCAGAGCATGGGCTCTAATTTCTTCAAAGGTATCGAGGGCAACATGGCTGTGGCTCAGGCCCAGATGAATGGCGGCATGCGGCCTCCGAGCTCGCACCCCGGCCAACCGTTCAATGGCCAGATGAACCCGCAGCAGATGATGGCCGCCCGCCAACAACAGCAAGGCCAGCAGCCTCAACAGGGCCAGCAGCCGGGAGGCCAGGGCACACCGCAGCAATGGCAGCAGGGACCTAACGGCCAGATGGTGCCGCAGGGTATGCAGCAGCAGCAGCAGAACCCGCAGGTTCAAGGAACGCCTCAGCAGCGCTCGATGCCCCCGCCCTCGGCGCCGCCCGGTAACAACGCCAACAACCGTACGACAGCGTCTCCTCAACAAGCCGCCGCCGCACCGCCAACGCCCAACCAGTCGAACAAGGCGGCGCCGAAGAAGAAGGAGGCCAAGGCAGCCAAGGATAAGGTATGTCACTTTCCCCGGTCATCCCCGACCACCGGCCACCTTGACTGACATGGCAACGTGCAGCGCGCCGCCGCCCAGAAGAAGGCGGGCCTGACTCCTGGTAATGCCGGGACGACACCGGCCGGGGATGCGGGCGGCGATGCAGACGGCCCCGCGCCGGCGACGCCCATCACGCCGGTGAACCCTGGATTTGGCAAGAACGGGCAGAACGGCCCGGTGGCGAACGCGCAGGCCGGCGGCCCGGCCGCTGCTCCCTCGGCGTCGGCACCGGGTCAGGCAGCGGCGAGCACGTCCATGTCGCAGAGCCAGGGGGATCCAAACCACAACGGATCGATGAACATGGACAATTTCGGCAGCATGGTATGTCTAGCCCTGACACCGGACGTTGATACTGGTTCGTCTAACATGATGGAACAGGTCGACTTCGGAGGCATGGACCTGGCCAACCCGCTGCAGTCGGGAGATGTCCTAAATGATTTCGACTTCGACTCATTTCTGCATGAAGACAACAACGAGCCTTTTGACTTCAACGGGTTTCCCGGTATGGAAGGCGGCGAAATCGGCGCGGACTGATGTAGGAGACGAACGGAAAGCGGACCCTTTTTTTAGCTTTCCTGTACGGGGCGGAACAGTTGCTTTGGAATCTGGCATTGTTCGTCATGGCGTTTAAAGGGGTATATATCACGGGTTTATTGGGGCGACTTGAGTTGGGGAGACGATGACTCCTCGCCCGGCGATGTCAGAAGGGGAAAAAGAGCTAGTTGTGTCTTCGGTTTCTGGTCAGACGTCATTCTCCTTTTTCTTTTCTTGTTTTGCCTGGTCCCTGATCGGCTTTGCAAATGGCGGCGGAGAGAGGCTTTCGATTCGGCCCGGCTGTGTTCTATTCTTATTTCTTGTCAAGAGAATAGGCGAACAGCGATTCGAATACGAGAAGCGCATGCTGAACGCAGAGGAATCGAACGGCCGGTATGGTGTTGTGCATGGACTTTGCTGTTAGAAACTACTAGGTAGCAGGTGCCTACCAGGTAGTGGGGAGATTCGGATAGTAGACGGCTATTTGGGGTAGATGGTGAATGGTGAATGAATGAGGGAATGGCGCAGTGTTGTATGCAAGTGTATATATGCAAGTCGAGGAGGGAGGGAGTGAGAGACTGAAGAGGCTACCTAGTAGATGTGTCTCGTGAGGTTACGACGTATGATGTATGTAATGATATCGTTCGGCTTCTCACTTTGGCCTCGTCGTGTGATGTTTCTTCCAGTTGTCGTGATGTTCCGTTGTCAACGCCTCATAAGAGACCTCTTTCGGGTTGAGGAACGTCGACGTTTGCCTACCTTTTTGAGCATGCGAATACAAACATTATGGTATTGTGTGTTCCCATATAGGTAGGTAGCTAAGGTAGGTGAATGGCAGTTATCTTAGATAGGTAGGTTCGGAGCAGTAGATGAGCTTGTGTCGCCGGCTTCTGGTCCAACTTGTAAGTTGTAGGTGGTGGGAAGAGGTCGAGATTCGGATCCGGACCGGGTCGAGTCGCGGATCCGGCACGGGGCCGAGTCTCGTTAGGTCCGCGCCCAGGCACAGTCTCCACTTGCAAAGAGTGCACGAATTAGACTCATTCTTTCGGGTGCCTACCTAGGCACCTAAATCAGGTAGTAACCAGGGATTGTCTGCGACTGTCTACAGACCTAATCCAAACCCTAACCCTCTTCCCGTTGGGGGACCTTCCTGGGGGCCTTTTAGATGACAGGGGCAGTCGATGGTCAACCTAAGACCTGAATATAGGTGGTACTTCTAGAGTTGTGCGGCACACGACACTCACTCGGTTTACGGATATGCATAGCTTCGCTTGACTTTTGCATGCGGTTTACATAGCCTTGATGCTTCCACATCAATACTATGCTGGGTATTTGTGTACAAGTAGGAGATTGCATGAAAGCCTACGGATAGTCAAACGGCTTGCGTTTACTATGTGTGTGTATATAAGTCCGGGCCGATGGAAAGGTCCTCGGTGAGTCGAGAGATGCTCGTTGTCGAGGAGGAGGCACCATGTCGAGTTTTGTAGTCGAGGAGAAAGAAAGCTGGGACGTACGTGAATATAGGCATTATCTACCTATGGACTATATATGTAGGTATGTTTCCGCTTGTGTGCTACATTTGATATGCTCCCGATGCTGCTTCCGATTGTTGTGGCCCTTCAAAAGTGCCCCAGACCGATAACAAGCCATCGGTGCGGCGATTCCAAGCTCTTCATCATCTTGACCTCTCCTGGGAAGTTTGACTATAGCGTCCATGCTTTAGTCGATGTAATTTTCTTTTATAAGTAGCCGATTGCCTCGGAGGAGAGGAGTCAAGAACGGACATAGGATAGAAAAGGTTGTTGATGCTGCCTCCCGACGTGGTGGAGGCTTCAATTGATGACATAGAAAACACGACGCTCGCGGCGTCAGTGAAGAGAGAGAGAGATTTAAAAAAGGAGATTCACAACTATGTGATAATGGAGCAAGAGTTTCCTGCCTTCGCAGAACGATGGTTGCGGCGGCATTATTCTTCGTATGCTGCTGGCGTGGGTGAGCACAGCAACGTATATCGCGAGTGGGCGTCGCTCTCGATTCCGTGAAGGCCGGACGGTTTTCGAGACAAAAGGGGAAGAATCGTGAATTCAGGCCTGAGAAAACGGGTGATGTAGGAAGCAAGACAGTCCCGTAGAAGAGTCACCGTCAAGGAAAGCCATCGAGTCACACGACGGCCTTCTCTGTGCCGTTTGAGCGAGAGAGGGTGTAGAGAGAGGGATTGATTATTGAATAGAACAAAGGGAGAGAAATATCGACATGTATGCAGTATATATGCAGTATATATGCAGTTGTGTATGTGCGTGTATATCACTTAGACGAAAACAGGACTCGGGCACGTCGCCGGCGGCACCGGAGGCTGAACCACGACACCACCCAGGACCACAGCCGTGCCGTTATCGACGGCGTCAATCTGATTCTGGGCACAGGCCGACGCCAGAGCTCGTAGATGACACGTCACGGCCGGACTCGGCGGCGCGTCGTGCGTCACCGTCGACTTGATACTGCCTCCGGTCGAGTAATCGGCACCTACGTGTTGGGAACCGGTAGCGACATCACGGCGACGCATGACGCGCTGGAAGATTCGATACGAGCCTTCGGGCTGCGAAGCCGGAACCATATGACTGGAGAAGTAGACGCGAACAAAGGAGAAAAGACCATGTTGGCGGACCTGGCCGGAGCTCTGTTCTCCCGCTCCCGTCACCTCGGCGTATCCGGCCCGTCCGAAGGCGTCCGCTCCGGACCAAGATACGGAGCGACTGACGGCCTCTCCTCCTATCCAGTTGCAGGCGTAGTCGCTGTCGCCGTAGACGAGCGAGACCTGAACGTCGGAATCGAGGAGACGGCCTATGGCGCCGATGAAGCCCCCGTCACGGATACGGCGCGCGTAGTCCCCCGTCGAGTTGAAGGCCGTCACCACGGCCGATGACGCGTCCGTGTAGTTGACGGGCACGCCCAGAGCGGCCAGGACGCGCGGCAGTCCTAGATAATCGAGGTATCGGTTCGAAGGGAAGGGGTCGATGTTGCAGTGGGAAATGTCGTAGTAGCCTCGGTTGCTGTGGAAGATGTAGGGGGCTTCGATCTCGTTCTGACAGTAGTCGCTGGCGTTTTGACAGACGACGTTTACCTCGGCCACGGAACCCGTCATGTTGGCGTCTAGACGATCCGCCTGCTTTAGACAGCTTTCGATCCGTTGCTGACATTCGGGGAGCGCCTTTACCGCGGCCGAGTGTTCGCCGGCGGTGATGCCCCGGATGCGGTACGGGTTGGAGCCGAAGGCGTATTCGGGGTACGAAGGCTCTTGCGTAGGGAGGTCTATGCAGCCGTTGATGATGCCCAGCGTCTTCAGATTCAGCACCTTGCCGCGGAGGTCGCCGGCCTTGATGCGGTCGTCCTGTCGTTGGATGAAGTCGGCAAAGGCCGGTCCGTACCGTCCGCCGTACGATTCGGCCCACAGCGCCAACGAGTCCTTGTGAGGCCTGCCGGCGAGGAAGTCGTGCGACCAGACTTGCAAGAAGTTCCAGTACTGGCGAGCGGCGTTGGCCGTCGTGTTGGCCGTCGCTCGAGGATCCTGGCTGCTGAAGATGCCGGGTATGGCGCCTTGACCCTTTGACTGGGCCGGGCCGTTGACCGTGATGTTCCCCCATTTGGCGTTGAAGGTTCCGGCCGTGGGGACGTCGTAGCTGAAGCCGGTGTGGACGGGTTGGTCGACGTATAGCATGTTGTGCTCTCTGTTCCATGACCAAGGGTTGCTGCTCGTCGTCATGTTCTCTTCTACTTGACATGGTCCGTTCTCCGTCAGGAGGCCGAACATGGAGGAGCCGCCTGGTCCGCCGTTGACCCATCCGACGGTCGGAGACTGATGCGGGTTACGCTGTGCCTCGAAATACCAGAAGAAGACGTTGACGGGATGATCGTGAGGCATGTCAATCATGGTGTTGGGCGGGAAGCGCACATAGCCGGCGTAGGAGACGGCGGTGCCGCATATCTCTGCCTGCTCATGAAGTCCTCGTCAGTTTGTTGTCTCTAGTCGTCTTTTTTGCGAGACAACTCACATGGGGGGAGTGATTTGTCTTACAGGAACTTCCTTATAGGACACAACGGCGCCGGGTATCAATGTCGATGCCCTCTCTATGATACCCTTGGGCGGCGAAGGCGGGCCCAAGGACAAGACCGGGACGGCCAGCGACAGGAGAAAACAGAGACGCATCTTTTACCGACCGTGAGAATGAGAAGTCCATTAAAAGGCCCATTCGACGAAGGGAGAAGAGAGAGGAGACGAGGGGAGGGGAACTCGTCGCTTATACGTGTGGACCACCAAGTAGTGTAGACGCTTCTTCTCGTCCGGCATTAAGCATACATACCACATGTCGAAGCTAAGCCGCGTGCGTCACCAGTGCAACCATGTTTGCAGACCGCCATCGACGGCCCGTAGGTCGTAAGAGGCAGTTGCTGAATGTCATATCTCCGGTTGTATGCTTCTGAGATGCCGTGTAACCGGTCACTTCCCTGGGGAGAGACAGTCATACCGGGACAATGCAGTGCCGCGAAGGCAAAACAAGAGATGCGAGACATCGGACATGTTTATTCTCTCTCTTTTTTTAACCGGTTCAATGCGGATACATACGTAGGACTAGACTTGAAGGTTGAGGAGGAGAAAGAATGGACGCTACACGACAATGCCGTCATTGTGATGAGACCAGCCGTGTCTTACATCCCACCGCTGCATGGTACAGAGATAAGTTGGTACAATAAGATGTTAGTGTTAAAGAGGAGGAAAAAAAAAGGAAAAGGAAGACTGAGAAAAAGCCGCAATGCCCATCAAGCACAGAGCCGTCCCAAAAGAATAGAGTCCAGTCACATCATCCCGCGCCGTAAGCCTGACCATCGCCTCAGACGGGACTCGCCTTCAAGATGTGAAGACTCGACGTGCGGCTCTCGTTCCGCACGGCGCGTCTCGTCGAGCTCGTATACAGGGCCCGGACCGGTGTCGTCCAGCTCGTGCCGTTCCCGGGCCTCCAGCTCGGACCGGACGCGAGTGGGGCCGGGCCGAGTGGGGCCGCCTCCCACGGCACCGTCCAGCTCTGGCTTATTCCAGTTAGGATCCGAGGTCTGTTGCACCTGATCCGATGACCTGCTCCGTCGCCGAGATCGAATTAGACAAGCAGCCAAGACGAGCACGAGGAGAAGAAAGAGGACGACGCCGACGACGATGCCGGCGATGGCACCGCCGCCGAGACTCGGGCTGGAACCGATCGAGGCTGAGGCCGTCGCGGCCCAGACGTCTTGCGAACGGTAGTTGAGCTGTATCGTCGGCGCGTAGACGCGGATTCGATGGTACGACACGGGGATTCGACTCGTGTGGCCGTCGGTCGTGGTCGTCAGTGTCAAGACGTAGGCGGCCCCTGACCTTGACCCACGGGCGAAGTCTGTATTCCCGTGACAGGACCAGTAGTTGAACGATAGCTCGGGATCTACCACTTCTGAAGAGCAGTAGACGACAGGAGGCGTGGGTGGGATTACAGGGACGTATTGGAAGCCACTGACGATCTTTCTTTCTCAGCTTTTCTTTTGTTTTTCCTCTCTCTCTCTTAATCTTGGTTCTTCTTCTTCTTCATCTTTCTCTCTTCCCCCCCCCCTTCGTAGCTCAGCCAGGACGCGCGTACCTTGGACAGCAGACAACGACATTCTCACCCGGCAACAGCGTCGAGACGACGATGCCATGAACAAACATGCTATTGAGTGAAGTCATGGACCCCGTCACGCTCGCCGCCGTCTGCCAGCCAGCCGGACACTCGAGACCCGGCGAGAAGAAGTGGCCCGTTCCGGAGGGGGCCGTCATGCTGGCCGGCCGTGGGAGACACGAGTGCATCGTCGCTCTCGGACACAGAGCCTCGACTGTCTTGGGGTCGGTGACGAAGATGCTCAGGTCCTCGGCGATGTCGAGACCGCCTTGTTCGAGCGTGGCGTAGATGTCTGTGTCGAGAGTCCAGTCGAAGCATCGTGACGGTGCTTGGTGCAACGTCGTCAGCGGGCCTAGGTTTCGGCGGACTTGTGTTCCTGTCTGTGTCGGACTGGTGGCTGCTTCTGGTGTTTTCGTCGTCCTCAATGGCGTTGCCATCGCCGTTGAGTGTGCCATTATCGAGGGAGGGTTTTCCACGATGGCGGACGATGATGTTTTGGGCCTCGATTATTCTACATGTGAATGGATGAATAGCTTTCCTTCCCGCCCCCCCTCTTCTCTCTCAGAAACACACACACACACACACACACACACTTCCCCCCTCTCTCGAAGCAATGGGATGGAAGAGAGTAAGAACAGAAAAAAAAAACAAGTCTGCCAAGCAAGACATGCCGCGGCTGGACTTGCTGGGGTTGTCATTGGTTGGTTGGAGATGCGGATGGCTTCTTATGCATTATATTTGAAGAGAGGGCTGGGGTTCAAGCCTTCCAATCACACCGTGTAGGCAGGTAACCGGGAAACATGCATACATATAGAGACCATATAGGCCTTAAGACAAGGGATGAGGTGAGAAAATAGTCGGCCGTTCTCGGCGACTTCCATTCAATATATATATATCATGTATCAACGGTCACATCACATACACGCATATACCTATGTATGCATGTGTATAACCTGTCTTATTCGGGCCAGCATGTATATGTGTATGCATGCGTACGCCTTGAGCTTACTGATGCTGAGCAAGGCAAGGAAGGGCTGAGGAGAAATGACCTCGCCGGGATACGGTTGAGAACCAATAGCAATAGCAACAGCAACAAGCCATAGTGAGATGATAGAATCAAGTCTCTATATATTCGTAAAAACCAAAACTATCAAACAAATAGGGTGACTATCGTACTTTTCTCTATATCCAAAAAAGTCAACGGCGTTACTGATGCCTCATCATCAGCTCCAGTAGGAAAATAATGCCCTTTCCTCTTCTCACAACTCAAATAAACGGCAACCATAATAAGAAGAAAGTCAAGAAAAGAAGAAGAACGGAAGAAGAAACCGGAAGGAAGAAAAATAGAAAAGAAAGAGAAGAATGAAAGGAAGAAAATAAAAACATCTCCTTAGAAAGCAAGCGTCAGAACGAAGAAGCCGACGAACCAAGCCATATTAACGCCTAGACGCCCGCTGCCTGCCGTCACGGGAGACGAGGTGTCGGAAGTTCCCACTGTCGGAGGTTGATCGGCTGATTTTGTAGGAGCCGCGGCTGTGGGGACCTTGGTGAGACACTTTGTCTTGACGGCCTTGATGGATGAGGTGGTAGGAGAGGAGTGAGAAGAAGAACAGAGGTAGGAGGAAGGGGAGGAGAAGGTGTTGGATTTGCCGCCTACTGCTTGTCCAGCAGGGCCCTTGACTTGAGGTATAGGACGGCCGCCGATCTGAGGCGAAGGAGGACCGTCGTAACCTTTGTTCGTCCTGTGCGCTTCTTCAATGGCGTGCGAGACTCCCTTGATCGTGAGATGCTCCATCTGCTCGTAGGTGAGAGGTGGCGGGGCCGCGCCGGGGATCGCGTGCTGAACCATGCAGTTGCCTCCCGTGCAGGTGCGGACGCAGTGGCATTGGGAGCCGGATTTGCAGGACTCGAAGACGTAGTTGACGACGCCGTGGCCTGGCTTGTGCGCTGGCGTCTTGCCCGTGCCTCCTTGGCTGGGCTTGGGACGGGAGCCGGGGACGTGGCTGGGACGGCCGTAGCCTGGTCCTTTGGAAGAGCCTGGGTCGTGTTCGGAGCCGTGCTGACCCGGACGGCCGTAGCCGGGACCTTGAGGGGAAGTGTAGCCAGGACCATGAGGTGAACCGTAGCCGGGCCCTTTGGTAGAGCTGGGGCCATGTCCAGAGCCATAGCCAGGGCGGCCATAACCGGGGCCTTGAGGAGAAGTGTAGCCGGGACCCTCAGGAGAAGTGTAGCCGGGACCCTGAGGAGAGGTGTAACCGGGGCCGTGAGGAGAACCGTAGCCGGGACGGCCATATCCGGGACCATGAGGAGAGTTGTAACCAGGACCCTCAGGAGAAGTGTAGCCGGGACCCTGAGGAGAGGTGTAACCGGGGCCGTGAGGAGAACCGTAGCCGGGACGGCCATATCCGGGACCTTGGGGAGAGCCATAGCCAGGACCCTCAGGAGAAGTGTTCCCAGGCCCATAAGGAGATCCGTAGCCGGGTTCTTGAGGCGAGTTGTAGCCAGGGCCGTGAGGAGAACCGTTGCCGGTTTTGTTGTGACAGTTGGGGCCGTGACTAACGCCAGGAGGCATGACATGAGACCCAGTGCCAGTTCCAGGACCGGTGCTTGTACCGGGCTGAGGGCCTCCTGAAGTAGGGCTGCCGGGACCGTTGCCGTAGCCGTGGTCTGGGCCGGTACCATAGCCGGGGTCAGGTTCAGAACCATAGCCTGGCCCGGTTCCGGGAGGGTAGCCGTGTTCGCTGCCGGGGGTATTGTCTGAGCCAGTACCGTGACCCGGGTCAGTTCCAGGACCGTAGCCCGGCTCGCTGCCGGGAGCATTGCCCGGGTTTGTACCGTAGCTTGGATCAGTTCCAGGACCATAGCCCGGGCCGTTACCATAGCTGGGGCCGTTACCGGGATTGTAACCGGTGCCTGGACCGGTGCCGGGAGTGTAGCCAGGGTCGGTGCCATAGCCGGGGTTGTTCCCGGGATTGTAGCCGTTGCCTGGACCGGTGCCGTATCCTGGACCCGTAGGGCTTGGGCGTGTGGTGTTTCCCTGACCATGCCCAGTGCTGGGACCGGTGCCAGGAGTGTAGCCAGGGCCAGTACCATAGCCGGGGCTGTTCCCGGGATTGTAGCCGGTGCCTGGACCGGTGCCGTATCCCGGACCCGTGGGGCCTGGGCGTGTAGTGTTTCCTCGACCAGGCCCAGTGCTGGGACCGGTGCCAGGGCCAGTTCCAGGACCATAGCCAGGACCGTCGTTGCCAGAAGTGTATCCAGGGCCGGTGCCATAGCCGGGGCTGTTCCCGGGATTATAGCCCGTGCCTGGACCAGTGCCGTATCCTGGACCCGTGGGGCCTGGGCGTGTGGTGTTTCCTCGGCCAGGCCCGGTGCTGGGGCCGGTGCCAGGTGTGTAGCCAGGGCCGGTGCCAGGACCATAGCCAGGACCGTCGTCGCCGGGAGTGTATCCAGGACCGGTGCCAGGAGTGTAGTCAGGGCCGGTGCCATAGCTGGGGGGGCCGTTGCCGGGATTGTAGCCGGTGCCTGGACCGGTGCCGTATCCTGGACCCGTGGGGCCTGGTCGTGTAGTGTTTCCCCGACCAGGCCCAGTGCTGGGACCGGTGCCAGGAGAGTAGCCGGGGTCAGTTCCAGGACCATAGCCAGGACCGTCGTCGCCGGGAGTGTATCCAGGACCGGTGCCAGGAGTGTAGCCAGGGCCGGTGCCAGGACCATAGCCAGGACCGTCATCGCCGGGAGTGTATCCAGGACCGGTGCCGGGAGTGTAGCCAGGACCGGTGCCGGGAGTGTAGCCAGGACCGTCATCGCCGGGAGTGTATCCAGGACCGGTGCCAGGAGTGTAGCCAGGGCCGGTGCCAGGAGTGTAGCCAGGACCGTCATCGCCGGGAGTGTATCCAGGACCGGTGCCGGGACTGTAGCCAGGGCCGGTACCAGGACCATAGCCAGGACCGTCGCCGGGAGCGTAATTAGGATCAGTGCTATGGCTGGGGTCGTTTCCAGGACTGTAGCCGCTGCCGGGATCGGTGCCGTATCCTGATCCGGGGCGTGTAGTGTTTCTCCAACCGTGCCCGGTGCCAGGGCCGGTGCCGGGAGTATAGCCAGGACCAGTTCCAGGACCGTAGTTAGGGCCGTCGCCAGGAGTGTAACCAGGACCGGTGCCAGGTTCATAGCCGGGAGTGTTGCCCGGGCCAGTGCCGTGGCTGGGATCGTTTCCAGGATTGTAGCTACTACCAGGATCGGTGCCGTATCCTGGACCAGTGGGTCCGGGGCGTGTAGAATTTCCACGACCAGGACCGGTGCCAGGGCCGTAGCCGGGCTCGCTTCCGGGGTTCGTTCCGGGGCCATCACCAGGAGTGTAGCCGGGGCCATAGCCAGGAGTGTAGCCAGGCTCGTTGCCGGGAGCATTACTCGGGCCGGTTCCGGGAGTGTAGCCAGGACCTTCACCGGGAGTATTGCCAGGGCCAGTACCAGGACCGTAGCCGGGGCCGGGGCCGTAGCCGGGCTCGCTTCCGGGGCTTGTTCCGGGACCGGTTCCAGGAGTGTAGCCAGGACCGTCGCCGGGAGCATAGCCAGGACCAGTGCCAGGACCGTAGCCGGGGCCAGTGCCTCCGGGGCGTGTGGTATTTCCTCGACCAACACCAGTTCCAGGACCGGTATATCCAGGCCCAGTGCCAGGAGAATTGCCGGGTTCAGTGCCGGGAGTGTAGCCAGGCTCGTTGCCGTAGTTCGGACCAGTGCCGGGACCAGTGCCGGGACCAGTGCCAGGAGTATAACCAGGCCCGTTGCCGTAGTCAGGACCAGTGCTGGGACCAGTACCAGGAGTGTAGCCAGGCTCGTTGCCGTAGTTCGGACCAGTGCTGGGACCAGTGCCAGGAGTGTAGCCAGGCTCGTTGCCGTGGTTCGGACCAGTACTAGGACCAGTGCCGGGAGTATATCCGGGCTCGTTGCCGTAGTCAGGACCAGTAGGGCCGGTGCCGGGAGAGTAGCCAGGGTTAGTGCCATAACCTGGACCAGTGTTTCCAGGACGCGTACTGTTCCAACCGCCGAAGCCAGGACCAGGTCCAACGCCAGGAGTGAATACGGGATCAGTGCCGGGACTGCCTGGGTAAGGGCTATTATCAGGACCAGTGCTTGGGTTATGTTCGGAGCCAGTGCTGGGATAAGTCCCATGGTCAGAACCTGTTCCGGGAGCGTTACCAGGACCAGTACCAGTGTCAGGGTTAGATCCATAGTCAGGACCAGTACTGGGGCCAGTCCCAGGATTGTAGTCAGGACCGGTACCAGTGCCTGGGCCGTTGCCGTAGTTAGGGCCGGTGCCGGGGCCAGTTCCAGGATTATAGTCAGTGCCAGTGCCTGGGCCGTTACCGTAGTCCGGGCCGTTGCCGTAGTCCGGGCCGTTTCCGTAGTCCGGGCCGTTGCCGTAGTCCGGGCCGTTTCCGTAGTCAGGGCCGGTGCCGTGGCCAGTTCCAGGATTATAGTCAGGGCCATTACCATAGACAGGGCCGGTGTCGGTGCCTGGGCCATTGCTGAAGTCAGGACCAGTTCCAGGGCCAGTTCCAGGATTATAGTTAGGGCCGTTGCCGTAGTCAGGGCCGGTGCCGTAGTCAGGGCCGGTGCCGTAGTCAGGGCCGGTGCCGTAGTCAGGGCCGGTGCCGGTGCCTGGGCCATTGCTGAAGTCAGGACCAGTTCCAGGGCCAGTTCCAGGATTATAGTCAGGGCCGTTGCCGTAGTCCGGGCCGGTGCCGTAGTCAGGGCCGGTGCCTGTGCCTGGGCCATTGCTATAGTCAGGACCAGTGCCAGGGCCAGTTCCAGGATTGTAGTCAGGGCCGGTGCCGTAGTTAGGGCCGGTGCCTGTGCCTGGGCCATTGCTATAGTCAGGACCAGTGCCAGGGCCAGTTCCAGGATTGTAGTCAGGGCCGGTGCCGTAGTCAGGGCCAGTGCCGTAGTCAGGTCCGGTACTGGGGTCGTTTCCGTGGCCAGGAGCATTGCCGGGGACATTGCTATAATCAGGGCCGGTGCTGGGTCCGTTTCCATAGCCGGGAGTACTTCCTGGGTTGTTGCTGTAGTCAGGGCTGGTGCTAGGTCCGTTTCCATAGCCGGGAGTATTTCCAGGGCCATTTCCATAGTCAGGGCCGGTGCTAGGTTCGTTTCCATAGCTAGGAGTATTACCGGGTCCGGTGCCGTAGTCAGGGCCGGTGCCGTATTCAGGGCCGGTACTAGGTCCGTTTCCATAGCCGGGAGTATTGCCAGAGCCATTTCCATAGTCAGGGCCGGTACTGGGGAGACTACCATAGTCAGGGCCGGTATTAGGGCCATTACCGTAACCAGGTCTAGTACCATAGTCAGGGCCGGTGCTCGGGTCAGTTCCAGGACCATAGCCAGGACCAGTGCCGAAGCCAGGGCCTGTGCCATAGTAAGGTCCGTCGTAAGGACCATTTCCATACTCCGGGCCGGGGCCAGGACTATATTCTGGGCCAGTACTGTAATCAGGGCTATTGCCATCGTAGGGGCTGTTTCCAGTCTCATAGCCAGGGCCGTTGTTAGGACCAGTTCCATAGTCAGGACCATCATAGCCAGGGTTGTAATTGGGACCAGTTCCGTAATCAAGATTGTTTCCAGAACTACCGTAGTCAGGGCCTTTGCTAGGACCGGTGTAGCTAGGACCATTGCCGTAGTCTGGGTTACTGCCGTAATCAGGACCGTTGCTGGGGCCGTTTCCATAGTTGGGACCATTGCTGGGATTATTACCGTAGTCTGGAGTGTTGTAATCAGGACCGTTGCTAGGACCATTGCCGTAGTTAGGACCGTTATAACCGTTGCTGTAATCGGGACCGTTTCCATTGCTGGGACTATTGCTGTAGTCAGGACCGTTATGACCGTTGCTGTAATCGGGACCAGTTCCAAAGTCGGGACCATTGCCGGGACCATTGCCGTAATCTGGAGTGTTGTAATCAGGACCTTTGCTAGGACCACTGCCGTAGTCAGGGCCGTTGTGACCGTTGCTATAATCGGGACCGTTTCCATTGCTGGGACCATTGCTGGGACCATTGCCGTAGTCTGGAGTGTTGTGATCAGGACCGTTTCCATAGTCGGGACCATTGCTGGGACTATTGCCGTAATCAGGGCCGTGACCAGGGCCATCGTTAGGACCGTTTCCGTAGTCAGGGCCATTACTAGGACCGTTGCCATAGCCTGGTTCATTGCCGTAGTTAGGACCACTGCCGTAGTCAGGACCGTTGCCGTAGTCAGGACCGTTGCCGTAGTTGGGGCCGTTATCGTAATCAGGACCAGTGCTGGGGCCATTATTGCCTGGAGTATAGTCAGGACCATTGCCATAGTCAGGACCGTTACCGTAATCGGGACCATTGCCGTAGTCAGGACCATTGCTGGGGCCAGTATTGCCAGGAGGAGTATAGTCAGGACCATTGCCGTAATCGGGACCATTACCGTAGTCAGGACCGTTGCCGTAGTCAGGACCAGTGCTGGGGCCAGTAGTGCCTGGAGTGTAGTCAGGACCATTGCCGTAACCGGGACCATTATCGTAGTGTATGCCATTGTCATAATCAGGGCCATTGCTATAGTCAGGACCATTGCCCTGATCAGGACCGTTGCCGTAACTAGGACCGTTGCCTTGCTCAGGACCATGTCCGTAGTCAGGACCGCTACCCTGCTCAGGACCGTTGCCGTAACTAGGACCATCACCGTAGTCAGGACCATTGCCCTGATCAGGACCATTGCCGTAACTAGGACCGTTGCCTTGCTCAGGACCATTTCCGTAGTCAGGACCGCTACCCTGCTCAGGACCGTTGCCGTAACTAGGACCATTACCGTAGGCAGGACCGCTGCCCTGATCAGGACCGTTGCCGTAACTAGGACCGTTGCCTTGCTCAGGACCATTACCGTAGTTTGGACCGCTGCCTTGATCAGGACCGTTGCCGTAACTAGGACCGTTGTCGTAGTCTGGACCGATGCCAGGACTATTGCCATAGTCAGGACCATTGCCGTAGTTAGGACCGTTGCCGTTGCTAGGACCGCTGCCATAGCTAGGACTGTTGCTAGGACCGTTGCCGTAGTGTATGCCATTGTCATAATCAGGACCAGTGCCATAATCAGGACCGCTGCCATAGTCAGGACCGTTGCCTTGATCAGGACCATTAACGTAACTAGGACCATTGCCGTAGTTAGGACCGTTGCCGTTGCTAGGACCGTTGCCATACTCAGGACCATCAGTAGGACCGTTGCCGTAGTGTATGCCATTGTCATAATCAGGACCAGTGCCATAATCAGGGCCACTGCCATAGTCAGGACCATTGCCGTACTCAGGACCACCAGTGGGACCGTTGCCGTAGTGTATGCCATTGTCATAATCAGGACCAGTGCCATAATCAGGGCCACTGCCATAGTCAGGACCATTGCCGTACTCAGGACCATCAGTAGGATCGTTGCCGTAGTGTATGCCATTGTCATAATCAGGACCATTACCGTAACTAGGACCGTTGTCGTAGTTGGGACCGTTACCGTAGCTGGGGCTGTTGTTAGGACCATTGCCGTAGTCGGGACCGTTACCGTAGTCAGGGCCATTGTTGGGACCGTTGCTGTAGTCAGGACCGTTGTTGGGATCGCTGCCATAGTCAGGGCTGTTGTTGGGATCGTTGCCGTAGTCAGGCCTCTGTTCAGGACCGCCGTAGTCAGGGCCAGGTCGGCCATCGTCTGTACTAGGGCCTTCAGGACGAGAATCAGAACTGCCGGGACCCATGCCATATCCAGGGCCCAGATCAGGCTCAGGGCGAGAATCAGAACTGCCGGGACCCATGCCATATCCAGGGCCCAGATCAGGCTCAGGACGAGAATCAGAACTGCCAGGACCCATGCCATAGCCTGGGCCCATTCCAGGCTCCGGTCGATCATCAGAGCTGCCGGGACCCATGCCATATCCAGGGCCCAGATCAGGCTCAGGGCGAGAATCAGAACTGCCAGGACCCATGCCATAGCCAGGGCCCATTCCAGGTTCAGTGCTCGGTTCGTGACCGTACTCAGGGCCCTCGCCGTAACCTGGACCATAGCCAGGGTCCGTACCATAGTCCGGGCCTGAGCTTCCTGGTCGAGTGTCAGAGCTGCCAGGTCCCATGCCGTACCCAGGTCCCATGTCCGGCTCGTAACCAGGGAAAAATCCCGGACTGTAGTCAGGACCTGTGCCGGTGCCGAAATCGGGACCGAAATCGGGACCAAATTCGGACCCAAAGTCGGGTTCGGGTTCCTCGTGTGGCTCAGTTCCAGGTCGAGGGGCTTCATGACCGGGGCGAGGATGAGAGGAGTTGTGTTCGTGGGAACCCGACTCATGATGACCTGGATGAGTCTCGCCGGGGTGAGGATGAGGATTGTGTTTGTGGGATCCCGAGCCTGGTCGATGATGAGTTTGGGATCCTGAGCCTGGTTGATGATGAGTTTTGTTGTGTGAGCCATGAGAGCCAGGATGATCCGGATACTCGGCGTAAGAGTCGAGCTCCTCGTCTGAAGGCAACTCGTCTTCCAAAGAGGCGAGTTCCTCTGGCGTGACAGAGGCGATGAGGTTAGAGTGGCATTGTTCGGCGTGACACCTGGACTGCTGGCAACTGTTGATGTTTTCACACTTGAAGATGATACCTCCCTTGTTCTCGATGATGACCTCTCCAGCGAGTCTGACGCCTATGATGCCTTTGTTATGAACAGTGACATATGTCAGGTTGCCAGTGTCGCAGAGAAGCTCATTCGTGCCGTCAGGGCGGACGGAGCCGGCGACCGAGGCACCGCCGTTTACTTCAAGGGCGTAGCCATAAATGTACTGTCCCTGAATCTTGGTGACGACACGGCCGTGTTCCGAAGGGTCGCAAATCTCGAAGCGAAAGCCGTGCTTGGACTCGACGTTGAGATCGAGATCATAGACAAGTCGCCAGCTAACGTGACGGGCATCATCCGGCATGCTGTGAATGGCACAAAGACCGTTACGGATCTCGAATTTGAACTGCTCAGAACGTTTCAGCAGAGAATGGACATCGGATTGTGTTAGTTGAGTGTCACGGATGACTTGATGTGTTGTCTGTGTAGTATAAGGTCCCGAGTTGGGGTCGGCGACGAAGGCCGCTTTCTGACTCTTTACCGCGGCACGGGGAGAAGGTGACCTCTTGTCAAGGGTGACGGCCGGCTTGACCTTGTCGGAGCCGGAAGGAGAGCTGTTCTGTTGAGATGCCGGTTTGACGAGGGGAGTAGGGTGGGGAGACAAAGAAGAAGAGTGTGAGGAGCTGGCCAAAGGCTCCTCACCGGGGGTTTTGGACTCGTTGCCTGAATCGTGGTTTTCATATAGCGAGTGGCATTTGCAGGTGGAGTTGAAGGCGGCAAGACCGTTGTTGTTTGTTTTGACTTGTAAAGCTCGCATTTCGTCGTGAGTCGAGGCTGAAGCCTGATTGCTGCAGGCATCTTTCAGGGATGCGCCGTATATGCGAACGACGTGCTCGTAGTCCTTGACGCTGTTGCAAGCCGGCAGTTTCAAGCTGGCATCCGGAGCTTGGATGCGTTCACAGGCCTTGGTCACCTCTGACCGGCTCTGGAAGCAATCATCGAACAGTGCTCTGGACTTAGAGTCGAGACGATTCACGTTTTGCGCAGCCAGGAAGTCGTCATCGAATATGTTCTTTCGACAAAATTCCCAAGTGTCTCTGGGATCTTGAGCGAGTCCATCCTCAAGTCTGTCTAGACAATATGACGAGGAGGAAGTTTCGATCTTGTTGGAGCTTTCTAAAGAACGACACACATGAGCCAGCTTGAGTCTGTCGCACCTTGTGAACAAAGATTTCGCCTCGTTGGCGTCTGAATGGGTTTCAAAGACTCCCTTGGTGAGGAGTTGATGACAGAGTTTCGTTCGCTCGTCTCGAGAGGGGAACCGTTTTTCGACGGCATCTTGACACTCGTCTGATGAGATTAGACGGGTGGCCGCTTGTGAAGAGAGAGGGAAGGCTGATTTGTCTGCCAGGTATGGTGAAGGGGCGGTGGCAGTGTCCGTCTGTGTGGTGGCCTCGACCAAACGACTTTGGCCGGCCGTGGCGAGGCCCAAGACGAGAAGGCGTCTCATCGTACGGATTTCCGTGTTTTTTTCTTCTTCTTCTTCTTTTCGGCTTGAAGGAGGCAGCCGGAGTAGGCCTGAAAGAGAGGCAGCTATGTGACAAAAACCAAGCAAAGGAGAGGGGAAACTCGGCAAACTAGGGACGAAGGCCTACATCTATGTATAAGCCGAGGGAGCTATCTCTCGGGACAGCAGAGAAGAGATGGAAAGCGCATATTGTTAGCAAGGAACTAGAGACGAGACATTTCTCTTCTTCTCCCCGTCTATCCTACGGGACAACGATGACGGATACCATGGCGATAGCCGGAGAGCAGTGAAACCCATAGCAGGGTCGATTCCCAACGAGGATGCTGAGGATGCCTGAGAACTGCGCATTATACTACATACGGCTCGACTTCCACCATGTGAGTGTCTACAAAGGGGGGGTGGAAAGATCTAAGCTAGTCGTCTCCAAGGGTCTTTGTGAGTCTACGTGTCTCAGCTCCAAGGGAGGGTTGACCGTGAGACGGGAGAGTTGCTGTTTGAAAAGACTAGCAGCATTCTTCACCTACGTAGATACTAAGCAGCTTTTGCTTCTCACCCCCCACGCCGCTACGCATATGGCCTTGTTGAAGAGCTGACAAGTGAGACCTCACAGGGCGGACAGGCCTGAGCTAACTCAGAGAGGATAAGAGCCGTGGAACTTGCAGTCTTTATCTCAACAGGTCTTTTTCAGCCTGTGTAGATAGGCTTTGTACTTGGTTGATGAATGTACTTGTGTCCCCCTTTGTTTCCATCCACGGTAGTATGGTTTGGCTGGCATGTCGAGTTCCCGGCAACGGGTTACTCACGTACCTGTGTTGTGAGCTGATATACCCGAATGAAGCTTTGAACGATAGGCATCGAGTGTAAAGAAGGGGGAGAGCAGATTCTGTTCTTTGCGTATGATGGGGTTGAGTCGAGGGTCGACTTGAGGTCATCCTCCCTGCATCTTGCTTCATGTCTTCTCCTCTGCAGATGGACAATGTAATAGGTTTCCGTCAACAGGAGGCTTCTGTATTTTTCTCATCGCAGCATGATTGATTGCCTATTGTTGTTGTCTCGTTTTCTTTGTCGCCAGAACCTGCCCTCTCACTTTACACAGCGGTCAGGGGTAATGCTCAACTGATGTTATGCCAGCAGACGAGGCAAAAGAGGTAGGTAGGGGGACACAAGACACTTCGCAGGCAATATTATCGATTGCAGTGACAACAAAGTACTTGACAGATCAATAACATAGTTTAGACTTTATCGATGGCCCTCTCAAGATGGAGTCAAGATAGATGCACACGTGCAGGACTGTCGACGGGCACATCGTATCATTCGCTGGTAACCCATAGCTGTGGAAGACGAGAAGAATACATGTGTATGTATAAGCGAGAGATCGACCTCTTACAGCAAGTGTCCGCGAAATAGACTCCTTCTTGCCTCCTCGTGTAGCAAATAATCAAGAGAAGCACACCTCCTCGATCCCGCGATCAGCTCGTACTCGACCTCTGAGTTGTCATCCTCGCCTTCCAGAGTTTATTCGATACGTATGGCCGTAAGATACTCCCTTTACACCGGTAGCTGGATGCAACATCGTATTACGAGTGTCCATCTGGCCTTGTTGGTTTCCATCTCAGTATAAAAAGAGGCTCCGGCTCCTCGACTCACTTCGAGACTCCCCTTCGAGCACTCTCTTGCATCCAGCCAAACCCCTTCCCGAATATCCATCAATCTCAAGCGAAAGAAAAATGCGCGCATCCCTCATCCTCAGCAGCATCTTGGCCGCCCTGACTACGGCGTCGGCTCTCAACGAAGAGGTCTTCATCCGCAACCTGGCCGTGATCAAGACCTGGACTTTCGTAGGGACCAAGACCATCAAGTACGTCAACTTCAGGCTCAACGGCAAGGAAGTAAACGACATCTCCTGCACGGTGCGGAACCCTACATTTCCCGAGCCAAGCGCGCCCGTCTCGTGCAGCGATCCCACCTATCGCTTCTCGCTGCGGCCCGGAACTACCGGCCACGAGTTCAGTCTAGAAATATATCATAAAAAGGAATCGGAGTGAGTATTGAATCGTCGTCGGTTGAAGCTGGTTCGAGCTGGGTTGACTTGAATACATCCTAGCAGTGTTGAGTACAAAGGCCAGGCAGACGTGCCGACTTATTGCGGCGCTGCCGACAACGAGGCGGTTCGCTACTTGTGCATTCAAAAGATGCTGTTCACCGAGATACCCATAGATGGCGCTCGACTCTCGGCCGAGACGTAAGCAAGGCTGTTTAGCATTGGTGTCTGCGGCCTCACTGGACAAAGGACCTTAAATCGCTATAGAGTTTGATCCCAAAGAGACAAGATTTGTACATGATGGCGATGACGAGATTAATCGCAATCGGAATCCGCCGCAGAACATGGGATGTCGTTTTGCGGTACATTTTCGCTGATCAGCGGCTCCCCCAGTCTGTTCCCTAGTTGAACGATAGTCTGCTGGAATGTCTGAGCCGCATCCATGTGTAACTTCTCCATGTCGGCGTCTTCATCGTCGTCGTCGTCGTCATCATCCTCTCCTTCGTCAGGCTCCGCGCTCATTATCTCGACAATGAGGAGACGGGTTTGTTCAACCAAACTTCGACAGCGAACCATGTCGGTGACAGTCATACCATCGCGCAGGCCGTTATCAAACCCGGGTAGGGCTTCATCGGAGTCAATGTCGTGTCCGCAGAGCAAGCTCGCGAAGCAATGATCCAGCTTCGCTAACAGGGCAAAGGTGGCCTTTGGAGAAGGCGGGAAAGCTCGGACGCATTGTGTAAAGTCACTTGCCAGTTTCAGGAGGAAGGGAACTTGAAGAGAAGCTGAGAGAACAAAGACATTAGCAGCAGTTCGTTACGCGTCAGAAGAGGGTCATAAGTACGTGTGCCTGACAGCCACAGGACGTTGATGACCGGGTCCAGTTCGTGGCAGACGTCGGCGAAATTGGAGAAGCCGACAATGCCGTCCGTCGAGTCCGCGGCGCCAAATTTTCTAACGTAGCGACGCGACACTGTCAGAAGCCGCTGCTCGACAAACCGTCTCACCGTGTCCTCCTTGCTGGACCCGGGCCGCAGGGCGTTGCGCCTCGGATGAGGAAGGCTGGCGACGGAACGAGTCGAGACTGCAGAGGGCGCGGGTGACGGCAGTCCGTTAGAGGGGAAGAAGCCTCCTGAGTTTTGGTAGGATGATTCGGTCATGATGTCGGGCAGTTGAGCAGTGCAGTAGCAGAGATGTTGGTGCGGAAATGTAGGTAGAGGAGAGCAGAGTCCGCAAGGATGATAGATGTTAGTTGTTTACGGATACAAGCCCCATCTATAGCCCAAGGGTAGGGCTACCTGTCTTTCCACTATAGAACCGTTAGCAAGAGAGTCTAGAAACTTGTTAATACTATCCTCAAGGGTCACTGCCTACCTTCTTTCTGCTTCCACCTTTTGCAAATCTTGCTATCCGGGCCTAGTAATTCTTGCAATAAGGGTTTATAGAAGATGATTTCTCTTATATACTATGAATTACCCACCCAAGAGTGTATATCAGTACGGCTTGTAACGATCTAACATCCATCATACTTGTAGACTGCATTGGGACGTGACGTCGTTGGCTCAGTAGCCGCTATCACCGCCTGCCCAAAAATATCTAGCCAGTGATGTCACTGCTAGCTGGCTTATGTAAAGCATCTGACCCTAGCAGAGATACCTGTCGTCCCGCGGCAGAGGGCAGCCTGAGAAAAGGTTTTCCAGTTAGCGCGACCCTAAATGAACTTTTTCTTCCCTCCCGCCAAACAACTCCATACAGAGACAAGGCTTTTGCTTTTCCCGCCATCGTCCATCACAGCCTTACATCTGATTCAACTCCACCAACCCACACCTATCAACTCATCATGCCTCCCAAGCGACCGCAGAACCTTCCCGCCAGCCGGCGCGCTCCCAAGAGCTTCTTTACCTCTGCATACGAGACGCTTACGGCGCCTGAGAACGCGTCGGTGGTGCGAAGCATCGCCATGTTTGGGGTGAGTGAATGGAAGGAAAGAGGGGGGAAAAATCTGCCTTGTTCGCTAACTCGACTCTCTCTCTCACCAGGCCGCCGTCGCCTTTCTCGCAAGTCCCTGGAGTTCGATTCTGCTCCCCCCGTGCGTGCCGCTCCGCCGCATCTGGCCCTTCTCAGCCTTCTTCCACTGCTAACTTGAGCGGCTCTCAACAGACAGTAACGCACTTTCGACAACGGGTTAAATCGTTGAAGAGATGAGGGGACTCATCTGAAGTATTGGGACGGGAAACTTGTGCCTTTGTACATTAAAAATTACTTTGCATGGTTCAGGGACAGCCAGCGGATTAGAGGACAGAAGGCGTGGTCCGCGCATTCTGACGGCAGTTGCAAAATCACGACTTTCTCACGCTGTACATCTTTGGGCCTCTCTTGAGTGTGAAAGCAGGAGTGTGGATGGCGACGTGCGTGATCGCAGGGAAGGAGACGGGCAGCTCAATGAGCTGTCGAGGAAAGGGTCTGTCAGATGACTCTATACCGTCCTTGCTCTCAGAACCCCTTCATCGGCAATAAACACGAGCATATCGGCAAAAAGTCGCCGTCAACATGTCTATCGCTCTGAAGCCTCGTGATCCGAATCAAATCCCTGCTAGTGGTTCACGTCTGGCTGAGCTCGTGTCCAAGTTTGAGAAGCTAGACGGCTTTTCCGGCCTCGACAGGAGAGCGGGAGCAGTCACTGCCTACAAAAGAGAAGCTCAACCATCAGCCTTCTCTCCGCTCATCTGGGAAACCTTCAGGGAAAACTCACTAGCAGCAGAAGCGATTCGGCAGCCCTCGCGTGGAAGGTCGATGGTGGCAGAGAGGAGGCTCCTCTTTGAGGGAAGTGCGTTTCTAAACGAATGTCTAACATGGACGACTGGCTTACTGACGACCCCTATATACGCAGATGCGCGAAAGTCGTCCAGAGACGGCCTTGCTTGCTTGCCGTGCACTCGGACGTGTCCTACCCTCATCGAGAGTCGGAATATGAAGCCGGAGAATAAAGCCGGCGTGCCTATCCGTCAATCTCATGATACAAGAAGCATATGCCATACCATGAACAAGGTGGCGTCTGACGACACCTCGGAGGCAGCCAAACTGTCGACCTGCTTTTCTGCCACCAGCAGTAGCAGCGGCAATCTTTCACCCTCGCGTCGTCTCGCATCAACTACAGACTCGAACAGGGTATCGTCGCCCGAACCGCAGCAGAAGGATAACGGCTCTCCTCCAGCAGCATCGTCTCGACACCTATCAGTCTAGAAGCACAGAAATCGAGCCAGATTCCAAGCGCCACGCCTTCGAAACGCGATTCGCTTGTACGAGGCACTAATCCGGCCGTCGTCGTCACCATCACCGCCAGCGCCGCCACGACGAAGGACAGAGACGCAGCAGCGAAGCGACACGGTTCTACATAGCCTCGAATCACGCCTGCGGAAGCTATCGGGATCGCGACTGGTGAAAAAACTGAGCAGGCGGTCGGGCGTCAAGGAGACGCAAGGATTGGATCACGGCACGGTACCCGAACACGGAAGAGACGGGCCGGGAGAGCAGCAAACTTTTCGCTTCTCGCGGCCCCGCGACGAGGCTCCCTGCAGCCATGAACCGCCGACGTCGATTCGGCGGCCAATCTCGCGCGGCGGCGGCCCTCTGGTTGCGCAGGCATGCTGTGCGCTGGAGCAGCCCAGGCCGGTGAGGGCAGAGGAGGTGAAGCGGATGCTGGGCTTGTGCAGGGGCAGCGCAGCGAGTCCGCTGGGCCATTGAGATCCGTATTTGCGGGAGCCCGGCAAGTGGAAGTGACTCGCATCTGCCTGTCACGGGGAAAAAGGCACGAGATGAATTCTGTCTTCCTCTGTCCCTCCCCTTATTTCCCCCGTCAAAGGCTAGAAGGGGGCAATAGCAACTAGAAAGGTATAAGTGACGGTACCGTAGAAACCATGTTCAATAGAGAATAGCAACGACCAAATCTCTCCCCTCCCTTCCCCCCCCCTCATGCCAACGGTAAGGCATTAGACCTGTTCATCCCGCTGCCCCATCTTCAGATCCAGGCTGAAAGCGCCGGTATCTATGCGACGAAGCTCCAGGTCAAAGGCATCGTCGACACGGTTCTGCAGCCCAGTCTGCGCGGTCTCGCAAGGCGAAGCCGAACTGTTGGAAAGACTCGGCTTTCCAAAGCTTCCGAGGCCGGCGCGGAATCGTTGGCTGGCAGAGGAGGCGCTTTCGGGAACGGCAGTCTGGTCGGTGTAGCGGGGGATGGTGGGAAATGTGCCCGCTCGCTGAGCTGCCAGAGTGCCGATGGGGAGGATGATGGCGACGGAGGAGTTGGTTATGAAGGCTGGCTCGAAGTTGCGAAAGTGACCCCATTCAAGGCCGGCGAAGACGACTAGATAGACGGTCAGTTAACGGGGAGACAATTCAAAGGGGTAGAGGCGAGAGGATAGGGGAGGGGAGAGAAAAGGTTAGAAAATACCTGGAATAACCATGAGAAGTCCATTGGTCATAACAAGGACCTCCATGGAGCTCAGCTTCCGGGCTTTTGGCAGAAGACCACGGTTCGATACAAGGTGAATAACAAGCTTGACGTTGAAGACGAGGCAGAACCAGAAGATGCTGACGGTGTTGGCGATGAGAGTAGACGTCATGATCCAGGACAGAGACGAGCGAGGGTATCCCAACAAGTCGGCACGGCTGAGCATGACAGCAAAGATGACACGCAAAGTGACGAGAACAACGGCGACGAAAGCCGAGGCAACGATCAAAGCCTTCCTCACCAACGCCGGCCAAAGCGTCACCATGGTCCATGCCTGATTCATAAGCGCGGCTTCGACGGCAATGTTGACGAACATGGTGACGACGTGACTGGCCACCGTCTTGTAAAGGATCTGACGCGACATGGCCGAGTAGTCGTTTGCCCACCAGACGTAAAAGTGGACGGGGGGACCGAAGGCGTCGGAACACTGGAAGCCGCCTCGGGCGAGGACCATGACGAGGGCGATGATCTGAAGGATGGCCATCGTACGTCGGAGTTTGGCGGCCGGCGTGAGGATGAGAAGGGCCGCTAGAGTGATGATGCAGGCTCCTACTTGGGCGCCGGCGCTGATGGCCATGCTGGCCGTCTCATCGCTGAAGTTATCAACGGCTGTGAGGGGCACGCCGATGATGGTCTTGCCGTCTGCGCCGTAGAAGCCGACGGTTTGCGTCCAGGGATCGAAACCGGGCGTTGGCTTGGAGGGGAGCTCGGATATGATGCTTGCCGGGTCGGAGGGGATGTAGGTGCCGGAGGGGATGTAGGTCATTGTGCTTTTTGTTTGCCCTCTTAGCCTCTTTCTTTTTGAAGAGAGTCTGTCTAGTGAAGATTGACGATGGGGGGGGGGGGGGGGGGGGGGGGGGGGGGGGGGGGGGGGAGGGGGGGGAAAGGGGGGACGGGGAAGAGGCCGACGTAAGCTACGGCGGAAGCTGAATTTTGACCAACAAAACCAGGAGGGGCG